>JABFVB010149633.1:0-14403 GCA_018812205.1 Adelognathus sp. PSUC_FEM 10030001 | reverse complement strand
AAAAACAAAATTTAGAATGTTTCTTTTGAAATTACTATAAACTCCGGTGCACGCTCGAGGGGGAAAACTCAGATTCATGTAATTGATGTTATTGAAGCCACAACGGAGTGATCTCCCGCTTCTTCAGTGTTACAGCAGAAAATAGCCTTTTCTAGCCTACAATGACTTGACTGTACGCGCGATTATTTCTGGCGCGAAAAGTTAGTACCACATGAAATGAGTGGGTCTTTTTCCTATACGAAATATTCAAATGCCGATTAGTAAACATTGATTTTCGGCTGCATAAGATCGGAATCGATGTTTGATAATAACCCCGAAGTCCTTCCAAGCGATTCAGTGACAGTGGTAGCCGATAAAAAAATCTGCCGAGTACAGATTTCGTTACTACCACAGTATCTAGTTGTCAGAGTCACAAAGCGATTTACAAGTGAGAAAGCATCTGGCACAGTCAAATAAAGTTGGGGCTCGGCTATCCATACGGGGTGTGTCCACGAACCTGCTTGGCGCCAGGCTGCTTCGCGACTAACCAGAGTAGGTGCGCGAGGGTGGGATGAGAGCCAAGCTATGCGAAGAGCTGTTCCTTCCGGCAGAGGCTGTTCGACGAACACTATCGAACTTACGGGCCATTGGTCCGATCTCTTGTACACCAGGGATGCTTATGATAATAGAGCGCACAAGCGTCACGTGAGCGCAACGTGCATCGGGCAACACCTGCGGGAATAGACACATTGGCTGAGGAGAAAGAACAAGGAAGAAAAAAAAACGACTGAGCAATGGCACCACCGATCATTCCTTTTTCTTTCCACTCTCTTCTCGTGCCTTCGAAGATTGCACGGCTCCGTTAGCTATATAGCAATATCAGTGATGTATAATGTATGAAGGCGAGCTGGATGGTGACATCCATATAAGAGGACTTGGTCGGCGTCGAAGCTATTTCTCGATAAGAGTGTCTCTTTTGTCAGTTGAGCTAGTGCACCGGGCTCATCGCGGAACTTACACGCTTCGGGGACATTTTTCGTATTCACCATATACCTTTGACAATCTACTCTCGCGAGTGAGCTCATATGAGAGCCGGGTGAGCGGGTGAACAGGCTTGAGTAGCGAGCAGACAACTCCTCGCTGCGTCAAACAGTGAGGCTGTGCAACTGTGCGAGTCGAGCATATATCTAGATATTTCACTCGGTTCATTGATGCTATCATCTCTGTTACAGATTCGAATTAATCGAGTTTCTTTGGCGAATCTTTTCGTGCGTGTTCTTCCTCCATTGCTGCAAAAGGAAGTGCTCGAACAGGATCACATAGTGGTGATGTGGACGTAGCATCACCCCTTCATCTCGAACCGAATTTTGTCGTTGCTATTTTGTGGGACATAAGGGTAGAAGAAGTTTCGTCACTATCGTAACATTCACACGGACCTATGGGGCAAAGATACCAGAAGCCAATCAAGGATTTTTGTTTAAAGCTCGAACATGTCAACTTCCAACTAATTTCTTTTGTCACTGTTGGTTAAAATAATTTCATCCGCTTGAATGTGACAGTCTCATTTGATCAAGATACTTCCTTGCAGTGGGAGCTTTCGCTGTTAACCAGTGTGTTGGTGAGTGCGTAACTACCTATCTGATATATTGTAGTAGGTTTTTACGGTGACACCACATAATATAACACGACAAAATATATCACAACGATTTTCAAGCAATTTATCCGCCCAGTCAACTGAATTCAAAGCGGTGTATTTATTGTGACTTGTCATGGGGTCTACAAGTGTAAATATAAAATGTAAATACAAAATGTTATGACGTTTTTGACGAGTACTCGCCGTATAATACCGGCGTGTCATACGCCGGATCTAGATCACCTTCCATGTCCCAATTACCGACCACCCCTCAATATTATCGATCACACGGGAACATACCGTAGTGTTATATATATATAGACATAACGCACAAAAGAGGATATAAACCATGGACTAAAAGTTTATTTATCGTCGAAGTGACGCAATAAATGTTGAGTTTATTTCTTTGTTAATTATGTTGCGAGTGTGCGTCGCATATATTGTCGCGTATGATTACATTGTATCATTATGAATTTGCGTTGCATGAATTTTATACATCAGAATGAATCTCGTTAACGAGGAATAGGGGAGAGCGGGGCAAGACGGGCCAGCGGGGCGAGCGGTACAGAAGCTCCCGTTTTGTCTCATGGCCGGTTTCGCCACACGGAAGCCATGAGGGTGTTATCCCCGTTTTGACCCACATTGTCCCATCTTGTCGCACGATCGCGTTTTACCCCACGGAAGCCCCGAGGACCGTTCTGTATCGTTTTTCCCCGCTCTCCCGTATCGTTCTCGTGCTATTTTTCTGTATGATATTTTGTTTTTGTGGAATTTTGTCGTGTTACATAATGGCACGGAGCCCTTTCCATACCCTTTGAGTGAATTTTTTAACTTTAGAACAATATGCACGCCTCACACACTTGTGTGTAAACGAAAGAACTATTGCAAGGAAGAAACAACCTTCACCAGGTACACGCTTGATTTTTCCGGGCGAGGTTGATGATAATGAACGAGGAGGCGTTTCTGCAAATTACACTTGAGCCTCCTTTTCTCTTCCCTCCAGAAACGAGGATAGATTGTCGGATAGATTGGAGCAGTCGGCGGGGTTGAATCGATTACTAAGTACACCGTCATTGATCTCTTGTATCTATTTCCGATCCACCTGGCAGCACGAATTAATTATGGAATGGCTGTATCCACATCACGATTCGACGATCTTCGAGAAACGATCGGGAGTTCGCTCATTTCTCGACAATTATTATTGATGACCGAGCGGAGCGCGCCGTTAATCGCACCAGACACGATCGAGTTTCAGACGAGACCAATCAAACTTTATTCCGGAATTCCACGAAAAGTAGCGAAAAGGGAGTCCCGCTGCGAAATATTATTAACCATGAGGTAGTGAAGTATATACTGCGAGGTGCGAGAGATAGCGAAAAGCGAATGAGAGTCCTCCTTCGGACCGCATAGTTCGCCCTTGGAGGCCATAAATTAAATATTTAACCAAGATCCGTATCTCTCTCATCTCCGCAAGGCGAAAACTTCTATTTCTATTCCCTTTCTCACTCGTCGTACCTCATCTCGCTTCGCCACTTAACTTTCCGTATATTATACGATGGTATTATATCTATACTGTATGCGCACCTGGTCCGCCACATTGAATTAGCACGGCTCACCGTTAGCTTTATTGACACTGAGACTGGCGAATTGAAAGAGAGAACGATAAAACATTTTAATCTCCATATCTACACTATCCATTTTCCCTACCGTCCCTGTTATCATTCTTCGACCTTCCTTCTCCTCCTTCGATATTTCCATCGGGATATAATCTTCCACCTCCCCCCCAATCTCGCTTATATTAGGGTGGGTTTGAGTATGAAAAATCGAATCTATGAATAATGGAGTTGAATAAAAATTATGTTCGATCACGGGAAACGAGTAACACGCGGGTGCCTCGACCGTGATCTATCAACCTCCGACGGTCCGTGGAAACCACACAGAAGTAGTATGATGTCGCAAAGTGGCAGAGTGCGTTACCACGCTCGATACCAGTGGGAGGTCCGTTGACCGCTCTGGTTTTACGACCGACGTAGGTAACGCAACGCACAGCGAGGCGACGCATCGTACTACAGCTGAATTACGTGCCAGAGCCAGTATATCCATTCGCCCGGAAGTACTCGAAGCCACTCTCCGATGGAGTCGACCTCGTATACCGCGCTGCACCGTAACCGATGGAGATGCCACGCAGGATAGTGGTGTCTACGCTTTACTGGTTGCACGATGGATTCTGGATCACGGCACCCTCGTCACGGCACGTTTTGCAGTTTTTGTTTTGTTGCCACTTTACTGCTATCCGATTCTTTATCATCATCTTGAGGGAGCCGAGGCTCGCTTCATTTTTGAAAAAATCCTGCTGTACCAAAGGTCGGCAGCTATGGGAAGAGGGACGAGTCATCTCGGACCTTCATGTGCACCTTCTTCGGGTAACGGGCCATCAATTTCGAAGAGCAAAGCGCCGGAAGTACACTGCAGTGATCCGGTCGTAACCTCAGTGATCTCGTAACAGGAGGGTTAAAGTTCCTGTGATAGAGACTTTTCATGTCCTACTAGCGAAAAGATGACAGAATGTGACATTTTTAAACCGAATCTCTCGATGACGACTTATGAGATTGGAAAAAAAAACGATTGGACGAGGAGAACATGTACGGCTATCAATCGTGCCGGGCATCGCAAATTTGGCTATTCGACCTCGTGATCCTTCTTTCAAGCAGATAAGGAAGGAAGACGACGGTGATTTTCGTTTCGAAGATCTCGTCCAATCTCGATTAGGATTCATATGGGGTGAAGGGCCATTCGTCATTAGAAAATTGAAAAGTGCGCAAAGCAGGACCTAGCACATGGCTTCATCGTGATTAGTCTTGTTTCATTTTGTTAATTTCATTTGTTGAATCCTTATTGAAAAATGATTGTATTGTGAACCAAATTTGAGTCCTATATCTCGAGGATTGCAAAAGCTGTCGAACTGAAGAGAAAAATGTACACACATATCCAGACATTCCGCCAAAATCACTTCTTTGGTAGTTTTAGAGCATTCTGTTCTGTTCGTGTTCTGGCACGAAAATCTCGAGAAAAGAATGTCATATGTGCAAAGCTTCCTCCAGAAGGAGGCGAACTGTCTCGAAATGTCACAAAATAAATTTTGTTCACCTGAAAAGAGTAATCCATTGATGAAATTGATTTGCTTCATCGTTGAGACGCCTCCAAGGTGATTCTTGATGATCTTGACCATGATTCCCTTGATGCCTCATTGTGTACACGAGGTTTGGATACTTTTCATGCTGTCAAATCTTGCAAATAATATCTTGTACTCTTGCAGTCAGTTTCTGCCTGTAGTGATTATTTTCTCACTCGAGATTCAGCAAAAGTTCCCAATCGTGTGAGGGCGTAACAAATTTCCATCTGATCGAAAAAATGGGCAGAATCGTCATCCATGGGAAAAATATGTTGACTAATATTGTGAAAATCGTGGCAAACTTCCTGGTCGATCCATCAGGGAATCCACTGCCAAGAAACTTTCAACTTTCTATGTCAGAATAGATTAACCCTTCAGGAAACGAGGGTTGAGGGGTCGCGCAGAAAATTAACCCAGCTGTCGGGACTTCGAGACCTCGGATCTCTGATCTCAATCGCGCATACCCTTTCTCAATATTTGTCGAGTCATTGAGCTATAAATACATTACGGTGTGGTCGCTGGGACGTGAAATTCCCCCCTGCAGAACATAAACACCCCAAGCGGAGGGTGCGGGTGCACGGAATTGAGCACCAACATTTGTTCACCATTTCTTCTTCTCTCGTGGATGCTATTGAAATTGTGGACCGCGAGAAATGGAAAAATCAATGCGGCATAGCTGATTATAACGAGTGGAAGCATCTCACCATTATTCTAGTACTTCTAGAGGGTGCACTAAAGTCAAACCATAATAGTGCAGCCCTGGAGTACTGTCGCAGTCGAAACATCCAAGCTGAAAGAATTATTCATTTTTTTATACGGAGGATCAGTCGGGAAACGAAAAGATAGCGAATGTCCTCTTGATTGTTATATCGAATATCAGTTGTTTCGAATGCGAAAAAAAATATTCGCAAAAATCTGGCATCCATATCAGAGAAGAAAAATGTGTCACGTTATCTTGTATCGTAATATCCAGAATACGAATATCCCATACGAGAATATTCTATGAGATTGAAGTATTCAGGACAGGAAAACGATTCCCACAGTGGCCCATTTTTGGGGAAGAAAGTTGACACCCCCAAGCGAAGGAGTCAAATCCAGCGTAGCTCACGCAAAATCCGCAATTTCACCGGATCGAAGGGGAACGATAAACTATTTAGTATTTTTTAGATCCTGGTTATTATCTCCGAATTTCAAATGAGCGAGACACTCTGTCGGTCGAACCAAAGTTAGGGTGCCGGAAAGAACTTCCCGGTCACACGAGTGTCATCCCAAAGTACTCATATGTACAACAGTGAGGATGCGGAGTGTAGGGTAAAAGAGGTGACCGACGAAAGTTTGATGACTTCGGGGGTTGCTGTGTCAGCCCCAAAGCAGGTAATGGATAGCGATAAACCTCATTATGGTGCTGAAACCACCGGAAGATCAAGCACCCACCGTGCTCGCTCCTCATTGGACCGCAGTTGTTTTCCTACTACAACCCACTATCTACCTATAGATATCTATAATTTCAGTCCTGAAATTTGCTAGGGGCTCGCAGCCTTTGATGCAAGTCCGCGACATCTTCCATGAGATGCGTCCGATGAATAGCTGGAACTGGAACTGTTTGGAGTGGATTGTTTCTCTGTTGTTTCAATGCTGAAACAAAATTTTCATTTCCCACTGGAATCTGGGTCTGATAGAAGTTAATTCAACTTTTTTATTTTTTTAAATAGTGTTAATACATCGCTCATTGAATTTCAAAGTCGCCGTGCCTCTATCTTGTTTAATTCCTATTCAACGAAGTCATATCATGATACGACTACTGAGTTCATACAATTGCACTCTAATTTTTTTTTAGACTTCGTAAGACATGTTCCGAAGAGTTTGAACACATTGCTGCGATAACTCAGATGTTGAGCCTCCCTTCGAGTCCAAACCCATAGTAAACATGAACTCAAAAAAGTCCTAACCCTTACGTCTTCGGAGATGACCCAGCGGAATCAAATTATCGATGCGGGGCCGTTGATATCAAGCAATCTGGCAACCATCGCCGCTTATCTATTTTTGCTCCCCCAAGCTGCCGCGGGACAAGAGCTGGTACGAATATATTATTACCATCACTCTCGCACTCGATGTCTCGGCGATTCGGCATACGGGGTCGTTTATGTTGAGTGAACGACAGTTATGGTGCGTCTACATTGGACAAACCGTATTAGACCAAGGGAGACACGCGTCCAAGTGCCAATAACCGTATTTATCGTCTGCAGAAAAGTGATCGATAACTGATGCCAAGTGTGCCGTGGACCATCTGTCGCTCGTTTCATATATCCCCTTCGGATACTACACAGAATTCTCGTTGTCTTCGCAGCTGTAACCCGGATGTGAGACGAATCGCAAGGGAAATTCGAGGAGTCGGCCATGCAGACGATGACTTGTACTATGGACATGGACTAGTTCCAGTAGCAATTCTGATATACATTCGCCAGTTTCTCGGATACTATAAGACTGTTTGACAATCTGACGCGCAACGTTCTGTGAAATTGGAAACAATATCACAGATTCCCGTCTTCGAGAGGATGACGCAATTGCTGAGCAGATGGGGCAGATGAAATATATCGATCGAATGACTGCTCAGTCATTCGATATTTTCACGCTAGAAGTACTGAGAGGATTGTTCAGTGGAAGATCAGTTGGTTGACAGTAGAGTTACGTGAGATACCGGAGGCAGATTTCAAGATTATCATCTTTTCAGGCGTTGAAACGGTTCTTTCTGCACATTTTGTCTGTTTCTTATGAGAAAATGAATTAACACAAATTTATAAAACAACGTCGTAGGTTCATTTACTTTCAATGCATTGATACGTTTTTGAGACTTTGACCTACCTTGATATGCTTTTGACTTATGAGCATGTCTTCTGATGTACTTGCAAAACTATTGTTGTTAGCCCATATGCCGGACAACGGAAAGCATTTACACATGCTCACGACTATTTCGTGCCCGCAGGGTGAGTGACCGGGTCGGCGGGTAGCATTACTCTCTGCGAGCTTTGAAGCGTTTTTCCGGTCCTTTGCGACAGAACACGGTGGGGTTCGTGGGCAACGAGGGCATGACGACTCGCCCTCCGACGCTCCACTTGGGTGATCCGACTAGGGTTGAGGTTGTGTGAAACACCGACGCCTTCGTGCTGTCGCCTCGCTGCGGGGGATATAGATGCATGTTGCCTACCTTGAGTTCCTACAAGATGTTTTACATCTTGAGATATTCCGGAGAACAGTGGAATGGGTAAACATCAAATGGATTTTACAACCTTTCCCTTTTCTTTCTGGAACTTCCGATGTCTCGAAGAATTCCAGACTCACAATAACGTCACCGGTTCAGTACGTTCAACACGTTTCGCATTAGCGTTGAGCTGCGTTCAGGAAAAAAAATCGGAACGTTCCTCGAGTCAGGATGGCGTGAACCTATCTACATGGTATATGGGTCATTCTTCCATAACCTGACCCACTTGTGGACCTCCTGGTCTCCGATCGCCTCGTAACCGCGACATTCGTTCAGCTACGCCAAGCCGAGGACACTGAATTTTTCTCAGATTTTTAAATTGACATATCTGTCTCTGGGCTAGTATTTGATTTTTTGTCAATTTCGCAAACTTTGATCGTCAAATAATTTTTTTCAGCATGTCGACGTTGATAAAGAAAACTCCGGACACAGGACTTTTTTTTGTGAATAAATCTCAGTTTTCCAATAAAAATTTTGCCAATTGAATTCGTCTTCCGAAAAGTTATGAAAAACGTGGAACGGATTTAGCGGCTATTGTTCATGGGAAGTCTCTGAGCGTCGTATGACACGCCAGAAATATAGGCCTAGTAATGAATATAATCTACTCAATGATCTGAAGTTCAATCAGGATCTCCTCTTGCCTATTGCGAATGTGATCGGTAATGATCGCGGAAGATTCTACTCTTGTTACTCGCCATTGGTACACTCTGCATATGTCTCGCTGGATGTGCAGTAAATCCAAGATGAAAGAAGATGCATAGTCTGTGTTCGCCTGAATTGTGAGCGTTCAGCGACGATACGTATATCCCGTTCGGTGCAGAGACTAGCCGACAGAGTATACAAGAGCTGCCTGTAAACCGAGAACTAGACGGATCGCTCGTGAAAGCCATATATTCAACGTCCAATTCGTTCGTGTCGACTGTCGGGTGTAAAACACAGTGGATACACGTCTAGACGTCTGCAGTCGTTGCACCGTAGGCTGGAGGAAAGCGAGACAGCTGGTGACGTCGATGGATGGAAGGAGGCACTAAATAGTATACGACCGAGTGGGTTTATAGTCAGGAGACCGTCCATACTTTTGGAACATTCGGCCTCTGAGATGCACAGTATCGGTTCGCTTTCGCTGTACACAAGCTATGACAAGGCTGCATTACAAAAATTCCTTGATCTCGATGGAATGTCAAGTGCCGCGGGAGCTTACAAACCGTTTCCCCGATTTCCGCGAGACGGTTAATACTTTAAGCAACGGTTACCTAATTTGCTTACGACCTTATTATCGAGCAACTTGAGGAAAATTAGAGAGGTGATTTGTTAGTAAATGAGCCAGCCCGAAGCTGGTGTTACACATCTCCTTAAGCGATTACCGGTAGCCGTTGTGTCTAAATCGAGGAAGCTTCTGTCGGTAGATCCTCCGCAAGCGTAGCGAAGCTGCATATCAATATATCCACGTTGGTGGGTACGGTACACCCACTCCTATCTACCCATAGCCACCACTGCACTCTCGTGTTATCGAACAATTTACCAAGTAGATGTAAGCGCCCTCGGCCCTGAACATTACGGCTACGATTATGTTATATGCAGCCCTATGTTTTCCGGCAAAAGTTCATGTAACGGTAGTATCTTGCGCCAAAGTAGTTGGCTTATTAATTTATTGCCAGCTTCAGGCTCGACTGAATGTTGTTTTCAATCGTGTAAACAACGGCATGGTTGAATCCTGGTATGACCATTCGACAGCACAGCATCACACTCTGGAAATGGTACATATACATGAGACCTACATGGGCACAAACGAGTCTGCCGAACAAACGAGTTGAAGCAGTTTGACTGCATAGATGAGTGGATGTCGATGCAATGAGAAAAGTCATTGACCTGAATGTTATTGAGATATTATCGTTGGAGGAAATGCGGAGCGTTGATATTCAGGCCAAAATTAAGGCAGTGGTCAATAATGAGGACCATGATTCATCAAGATGGACTATGACAAGAAGAAAATGGAATGGGGTGGATGAGTATCTTCAAAGCCTCTCCCTCTGGTCTTGATGATTGCAAGTCCTCCTTGGAGCTCTTCATTCACGCTCCAATTGCTCCATCGTATTCCGCCTTCTCTGCTAGCTGCATCTCCTCTTCCTCCCTTAAATATACTGTTTGCTGTTGGCTGCTGATCTCGCACAATTGCTGGCAGAGCTGACTCCTCTTCTGCCTTGGCCGCGCAAACTGGACGGCAGTGCTTCGGTATTGAGTTCGACGTATCCATTCAGGGACGTAGTGGGTCGACACTGGATTTCGCCGAAACTCAGTCCTGCACTGGTCGAACTTCAGTGTATACGAGACGAAAAGTTCCGGCACTTTGCTAAGAGGCCTAAAGCCACATTAGAACAAGAAAAAGGGGAAGAAGGGTCAAGGGAACAGAAGTTGATATACGGCAGTCACTAATGGTCCTGCGCCTAATCAACGAAAAGGGACTGAGTACACTCTCATCACTTCCGCTCGGACTGCTAACGAAAATGCGTCCAGAACCAACATCTGTCGCGTTTCCTTTCAATTCATCGAAACGCTTATCCAATCTATTTAATCATTCTCCATCTACTCTTTGACACTGCAGACTTTGAATTCTTTCCACCTATGTATCTCGTATATGCAGATGCGAGTTCCAATTCATGTTTACTCGTTTTCACAGTAATATTAACTCGAACTCAAGTTCAAGGCAATCACATTTGAATATTCACTATTTCTTCACTCGCGAGATCACGTAATTTGACTGAATCATCTTCATCACGTTATCTCCTGCGCTCCATCGCAGAAACATGAACTTCGTTTGCGTCATTCGAAGTTTTCACAGTTCCACGGACACAAAGTGCAAAGATTCGCTCGTGAATTATTCCCGTCGCCTCTTGCTGGATGACACACTGTATAATCCGTAAAACCCGTGAGTCATTTACTCCGTAGAGGCGAAATAAGGACGGGCGTCGAAAACTTTCCGAAAGAGCAGAGTGTATGCCGTGGTGCCACAAGTTTCAGACGGGGAAAAACACGTTCCCGACACTATTGAAAAAATTCACTGGTCGTTCCGGGACTCTCAACGCGGCTCCACAACAAAATCAATTATACAGTCGAGCTTGGAAAGTCACCGAAAAGGGGCAGATAGTCGGGAGGCCTTCAGAGCCAACGAAACTCTCCCTTCACGCCCTCCCTCCGATGTACCATTATCGTACTCGTGCTCAGACAAAAGAAGGCCTCGTGCGAGCTTGGCATACGAGATTTTCACTCGTATCTCGCGTAAACTAGATGTGAACTGGAAGGCACAGTGGAGAACAAGCAGGAGGTAAAAATTGCGCTCCACGTCCCATGATACTATACTTTTTTCCGGAATTTGGTTAAATGCGTGTGTGCCTGAGTGCGGGAGATAAAGCACCATAGGGCGCGCGCGAGTGCGAGAGAGAGGATCTCCAGCAGTCCCTTAAGTCAATTATTCTTTTCGATATTCACAATTCTCCTTCGTTGCACTTTTGTCTTCTGGAAACTACACGACAATTGTTCGTGGTGGTGGTTGTTGTTTGAACTTGAAGCTAACACATATCGACTTATGAAGACTGCTGTGACAACTCACGAAAATCTTCGCAGCTGTTGACGACTCACTCATACGGCGCCTATCTGTAAAAAACTGTTGAACGAATCAAGAGAATCACGTGAAGCGATTGTGTGGAGTCATTCCGGGGTCAAGCTTCACCTCGTTATGAGGTGAAGACGAAACATACCATAGCGTATTATAACACGAGGGCGGAGAATTTTTTCCTCACAAGATTTTCACACAAGTGTGAGCAGCACGAGCCGGAGGCGAATGAAACCAGCTGATAAAACGTTTTTCCGCCGAGTGTCGTATACAATTTTACTATACGAGGTGTGAAAAGAGAGTTTTCTGCCCGCAAATCAGGCAGAAAACCTCACTTCCCACGCCGTAGTGAGGTAAAATAGCTTACTTAGCTGTCGCCGCTGCTGCTGCCTTGCACGCACGGAATGTGGAAATTTTAGCGAAATCGAAAAAAAAAGTTTTCCCATCCCGAGTAGCTGATGCTGAATTCGAGATTATATTTCGACGAGCGTATTCGAGGTTGAGGCACGAGGTCTACTCGGGTACACAAATTTCAAGAAACGCCGGCGAGTATGTGACAACCCGAGGGTCGGAGATAATCAGGTTGCCTCGCACTCGAAACTTCCTCACGGTAACGACTTTAACCGTTATGTGTTCACTCGCCTATTCGAATACGTTCACCCTCGCGAACATATTCGGGAAGTTGAAGTCGTTTATGCTCGACGGATCTAATGCGAGGTGCAGAAACTTGCCATTGAGCATTATACACACAAAGTTTGTAAAGTACATACAAATTCTCGGGCTCTACTTGGGAATACCGAATCGACCGGCGGACACGCAGCAATCGTGAAGTACGTGGAATAAGGCGAATGAAAACTTCGCCTGACATTAGGATCAAACATGGACTGAACGGTCGTGAATTTTTCACAGAAGGTTAACATTTCATTTTTGGGAGTGGGTCTTTGGGAATAGGAAGTTGGTCTCTCCCTCGTTTCCTGAAAACGACTGCTTGTTCGAATTCAATATGGGAAGTGGTCCGATAGAAGAAATAGGACATTGGCGTTTTTTGTAAACTCACGGCAGAAAACATGAGAATTGGCTGTCCCTCTTGGCAATCCTTCTTCGAAAAGTGTGTAGTTTGGTTTTTGACTAAGGTGGCAGATGTTTTACCCAGTGGTCCTGACATGATAATCTTGAATATATTTTAATCATGCATTGAGGGACAGAAGAAACAATGCCAGGGTGATTTTAATTATATGAAAACGCTTTGCAAAGTTCCAATGTAAAAACAGCGAGGAATTGAGGAATCACCTTATTACCTACTGTTGGGAATATACTATGCTGCTTACGGTTTTATCTAGACATCTAGACATATCTTTTTTGTGGTCAATCGAACGTCGTTTTCGCAGTCGTAGGTGCCGACAGGGACTGAAAAAGCCAGTAATGAACGAAAGGAGGAATCAATGTTCAAATTCAGTTTACATCCTTCTCTTCCAATTTACATTAGATCTTCAGATTCCATATCTTGTAAAGGTAAAATTGGGAGTTAAACTCGAAATTTTCCTTATCAATTTGCTGTACTCAAAACAAAAAAAAAGTTGATTGGTCGAGTGGAATCAGATCAATAGATCAATGTACAAATTCAGTTTGCATCCTTTTCTTTCAATTTACAGTAGATCTTCAGATTCCATATCTCGTAAAGCTTCCTTCTGGAAATGTAGAGGTCAATATTCACTGCATTTAGAAATTGAACATTTTTTCGGAACTGATCTATAATTTTTCAAAAAGCTCCCTGAAAATTCGAGAAATTTCGTATTTTCTGTATTGTTTCTAAAGAGTGAAATGTTTCAAGATTTTCTTTCAGGGAAAGTTTTGCTCATTTTATGTTACATTCAGGAATCTAAAAATGAGCCGAAATTAGAAGCCGCTCTTTTTTTAAAATCATCATGAATTGAAAAGTTCTTTCCGAATTTTCAAAACATAAAGCTCAATCCAAGTGTATTCTTCAGGATTCGAGAAATGAGTGAAAACAGCTTATCTTTGGGATTTCTCCAATTCTCATCATAAATTCAAAAGATTTTATATTTTTTTGATTTTTTTTCTATTTTTCAAAACGTGAAACACGTCGCGGGATAGGTAAATAATTGTGAGTGCGAGTCTCGGATGGTGGAGAACTCACGATATAAAAGTAGCCGATTAGTAGGCAACCCGAGGGCTGGTCGGTGTTCCGTTGTGGAGAAAGTCTGTACGGGCACAAGTGAGGGGAATCGTCGGGGGTTTGGCGACTGCTTGAAACACAATGAAGAGAGATGAAGCAGCGGTAGAGCGAGAAAGGAAATAGTATTCGTCGGTGTTGCCAGGAACGCATATTGTACTCGTCGCGACGAGGCCCCGGGAACGCTACGAGGACGACGCTCGCGACGTTAACATACGTCTCTCGTACGGGGCGAACCGATGGAAGAATAATTAATCGGTAAGCGAAACACGTAGGATCCCGCGCGCATAAGACCATAAAGAGTGGTTGACTTCGGAGGGACCCGCGGCGCGAGAGCCTCCATCCGGCCTCGTAGTGCCATCCTCCAAAAGTCTTCGGCGTCAGGACATTATATATCTTTACAAATTTTCGTGGTCGAGACTACAGCGTCCGTTGAACGGTCAAATTGAAACACAAGAGGAGATACGAAATTTTATTATTCACGTACAGTAACGTTTTTAAAAATATATTTCCTTCCGGATGAACAGATATGTTTTTCACGCTCCGTCATCATTTA
>JABFVB010148526.1:0-14538 GCA_018812205.1 Adelognathus sp. PSUC_FEM 10030001 | reverse complement strand
AAAAAAAAAAACAACAAGAGCAATCGAGGCACTGTCTTCATTCGGCCACTCTGAATCATGGCAATGAGGAAGTGAGACCATAGCCATCTTCATGCATTCATATCTTCCTAAGATATTCATATTTATAAAGCTGCATTCTTTGAATTTATTAGCCAAAATTACAATAAAAACGTTGCCAAAAAGGAAATTTATGTTTCATTTTTTTTTTCGAAATGCCATTTAAATTTCATCACGTTTATGGTCTATTTTCGCTGCCTTGAAAAGTGAAGTTTTGACACAAAGCTGAAAGGAGAAAAAGGAAACACTGTGCATGTTTTATTTTCAAATCTCATTGAATAGAAAATATTTGATTGAAGAATTGTAAAATTTTGAGCTTCGGCTAGAAAAATAAAATAAAAAAGCATCACATTCCGATTCATGCTCGAGAATGACCTGTAGAAAATAACTTTAATTAACAATTCTTCCAATTATTTTTGTGAAAATTACAAAACTTGAAAACATTTCAGACTGAAAGAGGTTGCAGAGAAAATCAACAGATATGGATTTGTGACGCCGCCCGCTCTGAGTGGTCTGAAGGCATCAGTGAAGCGAATAGTCGTAGGTCCTTCTCACATTGCTTTGCTGTTGGACGATAACAGGATCTGTCGCGTCGCCTTCACCGTTCTCTCAGACAGATTGGATCTTAGCAAAAATGAGCCAAACAGAAAGTAAGTTTGGAAAAAATTTCATATGACGGAACGAAAAACCAATCTTGAATTTTCTGAAAGAACTTCGAGCTCATTGAATTCCTCGTTGTTTCAGCCCAACAAAGAATCATGTGGGAAATGCCAGCGCCGCGCCGAGCGGCAGCGGTGGCGGCGGCAGCAGCAGCAGAGCAAACATATCTCGCTCACGAGCGAGGATCATGCGGAGCAGTTCCGCCATACGCGGTGGCGGCAGCGGAGGTGGAAGCAGCGGAAGCGGCAGAATCGGACCTCCGGGTGTTATCATGGGAGGCGGCGGGAGCAGCGGATCTCGTCCTCTGGTATCGGTTCCGGCTCCCTTCGTTCCCGACGATCTCATAGCCCAGGCTCAAGTCGTTCTTCAGGGCAAGAGTCGCAGTCTCATCATCAGAGAACTACAGGTTTGTCGAATCATTCGGACGAGAGTATCATCAGAGTCGTTGCTCATATGGGAAACGAAAAAAATCTTGAAATTCTTAATGGTTTTTTGCCGATCTGGAACTATCGACAAACAGAAATTCTCCAATTTATCTGAATTTTTTAAACAATTTTCTTGACCACTCGCCTGCCGGTATTATTCCTTGCTTCTTACATTTTTATGGGGTGCTTCTCGCATGTAGTGGACGAAAACTTTGTTCCAAAGTATATATTCAGGAAACGTTGTTGAATCATTTTTCAAAAAGAGAAATGTTGAATTCTTGAAGTTTCTTTTTCAAACGTACAATTTTCAATCATCGAGGTTCCACGATTCACAAATTGTTTCCTAGCTTTTTCGTCCAATGGCTCGAAGTGAACTCTGAAAAGCTCTGTTTAAACTAATTAATTGCTGAACGGTCGAGAAAATTGAATAAAATTTTTGAGAACTATACTTCAAAGTTTGGGTTCAAGTAGTTTGCACCGTTCGAGAGAATGATTACAGTTATTGTTACCCACTGAGCAATGTGGATTGGGTGGGGAGGAAGGGGTTTCACATTATCGAGAAGTTTTGCATCAGAAAATGGTGGCTCAGAACACAGTCACGCAGACTGTAGAAGAAAATCTCAGGCCTTGACTCAGCTGAATGACCAGGTTTCGCATAACCTGTGACCATGGGGAACACCTCATATGATTTTTGTACACCGGTTTCTAGGGAACCCCATTTTTTTGCTCCCTTATAGTGAAAGCTCTGTCGAGAAAAATGAATTTTTAGTTTCAGAGTACCAATAACTGTTCACATATTATTCATAAGTGATTGATAAATAATGTCTGGATAGGTACATAAATTTAGCAAGCGATTCGACAATTCACGCTCCTCCGCGTTGTTACAATTTACGTAAAAGAAACACCTGTTGAGATTAAATGAGATTTCGAGTAGTAAAATATGTATTCCAGCTCTAGCTTGTGTGAATTTCCTTCTACCTGGTGAAAAATTTCCACAGAGATGATCTAATATTTTGGGAAATCTCATGGCATTGACAATTTCTTGAGAATCGATACAAGGGTCTTAATCACGTGACACTGAATTTTCGAAGTTCTAAATTAGAATCACCATGTACACAATAATGCCGGATGTTACATGAATCCGAAAAGTTGCATGAAACAATTTTTTTTTGATCCAGCTTGTTATTTCCACGATTCTTTAGTTCAATGCAAAGCTGGGAAATCAGCTCGTCGTTTTCTCATTTTTATGTATCATTCACGTAGCTTACTCGATGAGGAGCCTTGAGATGCGGCGGTTTTCGCATACTTTCAGATTCATTCCGTTCAAGAATTGTTGATTTCGACTTTCATTCCGAGGAAAAAAAAACACAAGTCGAAAAAAGTTCACGCGTCTACTTTTGAATTTGAGAACAAGTCGAAGTAGCGCGGAACATTCGATTGACAGAAGGTTCAACAAAAAACCTGTCCAGTTAGTTTCAAACAACAAAAGGAAAACTCCCCGATCTTCATATTCAATGTTCTTCCGAACGGCATTGAAATTTCTAGCGGCTCATTTTTATTTTTGCAGCAATAGGTGCATTCTTACGGCAACGAGTTTCCACTAAATGCATCATCACCCTTGTATAAAATATCATAAAACTATTTCTATCAATGTTTTAGAATGTCTGCATGAAACAGGAGCTGATTGTTGAAGTTAATTAATAATTGAAAACGCCGATATGAGAAGTAGATTCAGGAAAAAAAACCATTGGGGTCTGCCTAAAATGGAGTTCAACATTTTTTCCCCGAAATGCTTCAAATCGAACCCGGATATGTATTCTAACATAGAAGAGTACTGGTGATAGAATTTTTTTTCTTGGCCCATCAATTCCGTTAAGTTTTATAATATGGATTTGCCGAGAAGTGCAAGATGCAGAAATCCAGTCCGTCAAATCGATTATATAGTTACGAATTACGTGTGCTATCCTTGATTTGATCGTATTTTCATCGAACAAAACGATGTTTTTTCCCCACAGAGAACTAATCTGGACGTTAACTTGGCTGTTAACAATCTTTTATCGCGTGACGACGAGGAGGGTGACGACGCGGAAGATGCCGCCGACGGTTACGTTCCTGAAGATCTCATATCGCTGCTCGACGGTGGATTCAGTAACGAGCATTCGGTCATAATCGACGCTGACTCGATGTTTTCCGAAGACATGTTTGGCTACGGTGGAATGAGAAAGTAAATAAGTTCGAAATAACCATTTAATCTACAAAATTCGAGATACGGCGAATAAGTCGGAAAATGCGGAGAGTAACGTGATCATTATGTTCGCTTCAGCCGCGGTAGTTCTTCACGCAGACTCGGAATAGAGCGAGAAGGAGAACGCACGGAACGCGAGAGAGATCGCGACAGTTTCAGCAGGTGGAGGGATCGCCAGTACTACGGACCACGCAGGTGGCTCGAAACTGCCCTCAAGGACTGCTGGGAAAAAGATCCAGGTAGAATTTCGCAATCACGACAGTGTTTCTTTATCCCTCAAGAATACTCAACACTTATATTTCCAGCCAAAAGTGACACTGAGCGAATTTCGAATACTTCCTGACGTGATAAAAATCTGAGAGAAAAAATCATGTTAGGGCCGTTGAGAATACTGATTATACATAATAATAATAATGCCGAGAAGTTTCTAACAGATTAGTGAAGAAATCAATTGTTCAACAAAATAACAGATCAACTGATTTCTCAATGACGAAAAAAGGTTGATTAATCTTTCCGCATACAAACGGTTTTTTTAATCAGAATGTTAATGCAACTGAAAAATATCTACAAATTTTTCGAAAAATTTATAAAAAGTCACAAATTCTGAGTATGGTCTCATAAGAAGACTACGCCTTACGCTCCAGAAGTTTCCGAATTATTGAACAAATTTCAAAATCCTTGTGAATGCATATCAATGCTCGGCATAAAAATAACATGAATCAATTGATCGGTAATTAATGAGAGTTACCATTTGTGACGATAATTTTGGCAACACTTTTGTAGAGTGTGATCACTATTGTCTTTCTAACGCTACTTTTGACTCCAAAACTTACGGAAACATTCATTTTCGGCGCTTCTGTAGAGTTCTTGAAGTCGCTAAAACTTCTTGACGACTTAAAAAAATTGATAAAACAAGATAACCAATGAAAGAAAAATCCTCATAATTTTTATTTTCACGAAACAGATAACAAAAAAAAGGAATTGGCGTCCCAAAGTCCCCTGTGGATATCGGAAGAGTTGGAATGGTGGAA
This sequence comes from Adelognathus sp. PSUC_FEM 10030001, assembly GCA_018812205.1. Lineage (NCBI taxonomy): Eukaryota > Metazoa > Arthropoda > Insecta > Hymenoptera > Ichneumonidae > Adelognathus > Adelognathus sp. PSUC_FEM 10030001. The sequence goes on along the minus strand of JABFVB010148526.1, from coordinate 10,120 downwards.
CGATCGCAGTGGCGAGCCAGCCCCGCGTTTCGTTCAGATAGCGTCGCTGTACAGCGAACTGATCGCGGTATCGAATACCGGTCAGCTGTATCAGTGGCGATGGGCCGATCCCGAGCCCTACAAACATGTTGAGAATCCAAATGTTCATCATCCGAAAACCGTACCGCTCGCGCTGGTCGGTGAAAAAATTGTCAACATATCGGCAACGGCTATACGTTGCTCGGTTAGCACGGAGAGTGGCAAAGTAGCGACGTGGCTCGACGAGCTATTGGGACACGTGGCATCGAGACTCGAGCATCCCGCTCAAGCGTTCACCGAGTTCACACTCGACAAAATCGTGTCGCTGCACACTTGTGCACTGTACACGGTCGCCAAACTCGAGAGCGGTACTTTGTACTGGTGGTAAGTTGATCGTAAAATTTTATTCAGACGGAAATTTCATGCAAGGCAAATGCTCGTGTGACTGTCGGGTTTACGACGTTTCGCGTTATAGCAACTCTCGCACTCTCGATATCTCAATGGGAACATGATATTTTTTTTATAGACGAGAATCCTTTCAATAAATTCCAAACGACGCAGTATAATTGATTCGATTACAAAAATGTTAGTCATTAAACCGTCCGGTACCGAATCGTAATTTTATGATCTTCAATGCCAATATTTTCATGGTTATACAAATGTTTTGTGTCATTTGTTGCAAATTATCAATAGAAACGACTACTAATAGTACTAACAATACGTATCAAATAACATGAGATACTTGATAAGAATGCAAAAAAAGTTGGTCCACCAAAACACTCTGCGTGTCCAAATTGGAATTTTTCAAATCGTTTTTAATGACAATATTCTTATGGTCTATTGAATATTTTGTATTGTTAACGACAAACATCCACGGACCGTCAGTAATGGGATCATTTGCATGCTCTCGTTGTGAACGAATAAGTTTGTTACATGTTCAATTACTTTAACAGGGGAGTCTTGCCGTTTGCTCAGCGCAAAAAATTGTGGGAAAAGTACAAGGCGAAATCGCGCAAGCACAGACCGTCGACCGTCGTCTCGACTGACATCAGCTATGGGACACACGTCTGCATGAAAAACAGTCCTATGTACCAACCCGGAGCAATTGGTAGGCAACTGGACACATCAATTCCATACCCAATTCAATACATTTTCTCTGGCACAATTATCTTGACTGACGCAATCGTTTGTGACATTTTTAAGGATTCACAATTGCCAATGGAGTACCAAAAGTTGGACAGCTACTTTCTGCCGCGTGGAATCTCGATTCGACCTATCGTTTCAAGATTTTGCCAGCGGGATCTCTCCTGTCGGGAGGTTCCTTCGATAAACGCGAATCGAATGGCAACGCAGCGGCCAGCAGTAGCACCAAATCAAATCACAAGGAAACAGCCGATCGGCTGGACATGCCACCGCCCCCCAGCCCGGCATCGAGCACCTGCAGTGACACGGGAAGCATCACGACTAGCCACAGTTAGTAACGATTGACAAAATTTTATCGGTGACGAGTAACATGAATGCTGATTCTGATTCGTCGACTTTTTTTCAGAACGTCAAAAACGTATGGCGCCGCGAAGCGACGGTGAGCCCGAGAGAAAGGACGAAGAAGATTGGCAACTGAAGGACGTAGTTTTCGTCGAGGACGTCAAGACTGTTCCGATTGGTAAATTTCACGTTGATATAATAATGAATTGTGTATTGGCACTTTAAAAGATTAATATTTACGTAAATTTCGACGATCCCTCGGGTTCCTCACATGCCTGGTATACACTTCTGCAAATTTTCCTGAAAGGATTAGTAATCATCATCGAGTGGCGCATTTTTTCATTCAATTCGATCATTATCATCTGATTGGGGTCGTTTTGAAGTTCGAAAATCGCGCGCAATTAATTTCAACGGTTGATTCAAATTAGATTTTCTTCACGAGATTCCACGGGTTTTCTGGCATATGTTAATGACCCCATTCACATATGCCAGAATATCAATATGTATTCATATTATTCATCTTCATGTGAATATATATTCGGACACTAATTTTCTTATTATTTTCTTTCACAGGAAAAGTAATCAAAGTCGACGGTTGCTACGTCGCCGTTAAATTTTTCTCGAAGGATTCGAAGGAGAAGGAGAAGGAGACCAAGGACAAGGATTTTAGTACATCGGATTTCAAGGACGTTACCGCAGAGGATATGATCAAGTTGCTCGCGGACTGCAGGCTTTTGCGAAAGGACGAGCTGCAGGTAAGAATTCCAAATGTCTTTTCAAAGAATATCTGAATTCTAAGAATGGAAGTATAATTCCTAACGATTAAAAATTCCCATCAGGTAATCAAATCATCGATGAATCCACGGGCACCCGATTGTTTTCAACGTACACCGAGACGCGTCAACATTGTCGAAAGCGCAACTGAGAGTCTTTTGACTGTATCCACCGATGGCCAAGGTATTACCGCCAAAGTTTTTGTTCCGCAGCCTCTTAATCTTCATCGACGAGTCGAGAATAATCTGAAACACTCTTTGCTCTCGCAGGTATCCACGCGATCCTGAAGAACGGATCGAAGCTGAGCTACGTCGTTTATAATCTGAGCACCGGCCGATACGTGCAAGATTGTTACATACCCTCGGACATAAATTCTTTCTTGGGTCTGCAGCCGCAAAATATCAGTCTCACCAGTGCAGGAGAGGTGAGTAACTCGACTACAATTCGACAATTCGATTATTGAGACATCATTTTCGACAGATTTCATCGAGAAAATCGTGTTGATCTTTGGTTCATGAGCACCAACATATTTTGCATAAATAATGGAATGCCATAGACCATCCCCAATTTTTTTTTTGATTATGTGAAAAACGAATCTCACAAAAGAATAACAAATTCCAGAGTCGGTTTCGTTATTTTCAACATACTTTTCTCAAATATTCTCGAATGTTTTTATGATAAAGCCTCTAGCACATGTTTATTCCATCCAACCCTGAGAATGTTTGTACACAAACACCGTTGAAACGTTGCGAACAATTGTCGGCCTATCATCTTTCATGCAATGTTTCATTTGCTTACGAAAAGACGAAACATGCTTTTTTTCCTTTCAAAATCATTTTTCGCGACTCCTTGACAGAAACAGCTCACGATTATTTTTGAAATTCCAGAACACCGAGTGCTCCATGATACTGCGTGACGGCAATGGCACGATTTATCCGATCGCCAAAGATTGCGCCGATGCGATTCGTGATCCAAACTGGCTGGATCTAGCGCCGGTACTGTGCATCGGTGCCTCGGCAATACCACTGCCGAGTTGCTCGAATTCGTCAAATCTCAAAAATCAAGTTGCCGTTATCGCTCTTGTATTCGATAATCTCATGCTCATGCCTCGCATACTGCGATGCGACTACGACGGTGTGAAGCAGGTTTTCCTCAATGTTGAACACGATCTGAGTGCGTATTCTTTGATATTCCAGTCGAACTGTCCCAAGATTTATATTTATTTGGAACTGAATATTATTATTATTTTTTTCACAGAAGTGAATGTTGCGCAAATTCAATCGGTTCTCTCCGAGCGTTGTGACGGTAATCGCAACATTTTGCATGCCTGCGTGAACATGTGTTCGCCGTCCTCGAACAAGGACAACGAGCAGGGTATCGAGAGAGAATTGGTGACTTGCGCGGTCGATGGGAATTCCACACCAATGGAGGAGCCCATTCCGCCGTTGAGTTGGCCGCCCGAGCTCGACAATACTTCAGGCGAGGAAGACAGTCTTCTCAGTATCGGAGCTGCGAGCATCTCAATGATGAACAAGTCCGGTGAGTATTTTTTTTCGTTTGTTTCAATTTCAATCTTTCACGAGACGAGTAACTTGAATTTTTCTACACAAATTATGATTTTTTTGCTGATTGTTGCGTAATATTTCAGGTGCCGGTTCAACGTCGAATAATACTTACGTTATCGACTCTACCGAGCGCAGGAACAATGCGTTGCTCATACTGAAATACATGTGCGAAAATCCGAGCCTGACTCCGCACTTGAAAGAAATGCTCACCGCACGGTAAGTCTTCCCGATGCTCACTTGGGTATTTGTAAATTGAACAAAAACAATTTTTTTAAGCATCACTCTAACGAATTCATGTCAATTTTCCCAATGGCATTTCACGATTTCTCTCCGTTATTTGGAGGTTCAAAATAATTGTTCTCGTTGTGCAAATGATCGGCGACATTCGATTCAACTTTTCTTCGATTATTCCAGCGATGCCCAGGGACAAACTCCGCTGATGTTAGCAGTTTCCGTTCGCGCCTATCACGCGGCTCTGATTCTCCTCGACACGATCCAGCGTGTCGGCCGCGACGGTAAAGATTGTTCCGCGATGATACTACCGACCGACGCCAGTGCCGATCTGTCGCCGCTCTTCGTCACTTGCTGCAACGACACTTGTAGCTTCACTTGGACCGGGGCCGAGCACATAAATCAAGATATATTCGAGTGTCGCACGTGCGGCTTGACCGGATCTCTCTGCTGTTGTACCGAGTGCGCACGCGTTTGTCATCGCGGTCACGACTGCAAGTTGAAGAAAACATCGCCAACGGCCTACTGCGATTGTTGGGAAAAGTGCAAGTGTCGCGCTCTCATTGCCGGCCATCAAGGCGCACGTTACGATCTTCTCTGCCGTCTCGTTACCAACACCGATCTCGCTACGAAAATCAACTCACGGCAAGTCGTTTGTTGAAAAACGTTTTCAAACGTGCAACAAACTATGCACAATAATAACATTTTCATGTATCAGCGACGACCAAGGAAAGACCGAGACTGCTCCACCGGTCGGAGTCGAATATTAGAAAAAAAAATTATGTTGACCACTTTTGTTGTATACCTTCTCAGACAAAAATTCAATTCGATCGAAATTTCAGTATTTCGTTGTAGAACACGAATTACAAGACAGAATCGATTTTGTTAAATTTCAATTATGGTAATTATGAGATTTGGAGAATTCGCTTGATAGTTACGAGATTCCGGATGTGTTTTTGAGGGAGATCAAACTCGAAATGTTTCCGGATCGTTATTCAACAAGTTTCATTCACAATTTCTACACAGCGTAATTTTTCTTCGTACGTATTCAGCCAAATTTACGATTCCATTCGATCTGAAAAATACATTTCCTGATGTTTCGTTGACCAATTTTTCTTCACGAATTTCACAAAAAATGTTAGGAATTGTCATTATGCAAAATCAACGTTCTCAGCAGCTCAAATCGCGTTGATTCTTTGCAGATTTTTATACAGTTGCTTAGTATCCAAAATGCTCAACGAATCTCACTTTTGACTAGGTATCCGTTCAGCGTACACAAACTCAGACAGTTTAAACTACTTCGAAAGAAATTCACTCTACAGAGTGTGTACGCTCAACGCTCGGTCATTCCGCTGCCAACATGAACAAATTAATTTTACTGCCATTACGAATACTTGCAACAACTTGTAACTCGAAACATTTCCATCAACAGAGGCGAGAGCATCTTGCTGTTCCTCGTCCAGACAGTCGGCCGACAATCCGTCGAGCAGCGACAGTTTCGTTCGGCGCCACGTCAGCGTTCGACTTCCGCGAGTCGCAAGACACCGTCCTCGGACGGTTTAGGCGCTGACTCGGACATGCCCGATCACGATCTCGAACCCCCGCGTTTCAGTAGACGCGCTCTCGAGAGACTTCTCAACGACTGGCCGGCGGTGCAGTGCATGATAATGTCGGGCGTGAGCGAGACCGCGAACGATCAGTTGTTCGGCGATCAGGGACAATCGTGCCGTCAGAGCGGCACAGCGCTACTCGACAAGTTCACCCACTCGCTTCTCGTCAAGTGCAGCTCCGAAGTAAAAAATACACGAATATTACCGTTTAACGAGAGCATTTTTTGCGCCTCGATTAAGCCCGTGAATAACGACTAATCCATCGACACGTTTGTTTGCTCAGATGCTCGACACTCTGCTGACCACGCTCATACGAGAATTGCAAAACGAGTCTGTGCCCGGACGTCAGGAGGAGGCCAACAACGTGGCCCGACGTTTCGTACGCTCGGTAGCGAGGATATTCGTCATATTCACAATCGAGATGGCGCCCAACACGGCTAAGCGAAGAAGGTATGATAATTCGTTCTCGATCGCGAGCGTGCGAGCCCAAAATATCCCGTACTCAGAAGTCTTAACACTCTTTACAGCGCGAGCCAAGCTTCGCAACCGTTGATCAAGTGCCGTCGAGTTTTTCAAGCTCTGATCAAACTTGCCGTCGAGGAATTGTGCGAGACCGCTGATTCTCTGATAGCACCGGTGAGACTGGGCGTTGCCAGACCCACGGCACCGTTCACACTCACCAGTTCCGCCATCGAAGTTATAAACGGTTCCGAGGAATTGTTCTCGATCGAGCCGCTCATACCGCACAGCGGTGTGAGCTCGCAGACACTCGACGCTGGACTGCAGCCGCAACAGGGCAACAACAATATCACGATTGCGAGAGACGCAACGGCGATGGACGAGGCCGAGGGCGGTGAGGAAGTGCCGATGGACATGGACGGTGACATGAGCGAGCACGAGGATGCCGGTGTCGCTGGTCCGGCGGTGAATCATCCGCTCGGCGAAGTGGACGTTAACGTGGTCGGTGCCGGCGAGGAACAAGCCGTCGACGGCGAATCCGACACCGAACTCGATCTACTCGCCGAGGGCGAGACCGAATCGGATTCCGACGACAATCACAGCAATCAGGACGCCGCGTCGGCGCAGCGAAGCGTACAGACCGGCGCGACCGCCGGCTCGGACGGTGGTATGGGCTCGATTCTGCTCTTTCCAGAGGGTGACGAGTCCGGCGAGTCGAGCCAGCAGGAGGACGACGACAGCGAAGCCGGCGAGACGGACGAACAGGACAACGAAGATTTTCAAATGGGCGACGAGCAATTGGAACGCAGAAGGTATCTAGACGACTCTTTTTCGAAACGCCATGGTGTCCAGGGCTCCTCGAAATCCTACATGTCCCGTCAAGTTTTCTAAATTCGTTACGTCCTTGATTTTTTTTTTCTATGATCTGGAAATATCGTGTTCGATCATTTTGGTGCAAAAGATACACTTCTAGCCTACAATTTTTTCTATTTTTCCCGTTTATTTCTCAGTTGTTACCGATGTCTAATCTTCGTTTCCATTAGTTTGTAGAGATCATTACTACTACAAACTGTGTGATGAATCTATGAGACCGTGCATTTTTTATTCGTTCTCCTACTTCGTACTGACGTTTAATCTCCTTTTCTGTTAGTGGTTACACTGATGCATTTTTAAAACAGCGCATTTTTTATTCGTGTTCGTAGGAATATCTGTACATTCTCACGTCCTCTATTCTTTGTGTTAGATACCTGAGATTCTTCGTGTTTGCATATTCACGAAAACGCACGCCTCGTTCCTCTACGATTTTAGCTTGTTCCACGGTTCCCGAATATCCTTGAACATTTTCGAAAAAAACTCCTGGAAATATAAATTTTTTAAATTAACTAGTCGGACACCATGGCAGTCACGAATATGCTGGAGGATACGAATGGAAAAAGAGATTTTTTTTTCTTCGTATTCTGTTGCTTATCCTCGCTCCGTTGTCGATCAACAATATCGACATTTTTAGTAAATAGATTCGTTTTCATTCGTTCCAGTGGCTCGTCGGGGCATCTGCACCGCAATAATCTCGCGCCCGTTTCCATGCAATGGGCAATAAGAAATCGCGAAGCGAACACCCGTACAGCGGGTCTTCGCGTGACCGGTGGAAGTAATTTGGTATTCATCGATCCCTCGTCGCTCAGACGATCCACCGCGACGTCCGCAGTCGCAGCTGCCCAGGAACCCATCACTATGGGAACAACAGCCAGTTGTCTGGCGAGAGCTTTCGGAATTGTCATACGACAGATTGCCGATTTGCTCACCATGATGCACGATTACAAAACTCACGCGCCCAATTTGCCGCGACTAATGGAGATCACTTATCAGGATGCATTGAGCTTGCAGGTAAGATGAAAGTGCACGTCGGTCGTTAATCGAAAATTACTAACAGAGTCGCGTAAAAATCTTGAGAATGCAATTTTTCAGTCAGGCTGATTGCAAGCTATTAAGATACATACGATTTTGCTAAGTGTGTGGAGTCTGTCACTGACGTATTCCGAAAAAAATAAATCAATGAGAATCGCCGAACAAACGCAAATGTCGATTCGAGCCCGAATATTTTCAATCTATGCAATTTATGGTTTTACTGATAAAAGAAGCTTTGTGAGCAAGAAAGAATAATGAGAAAGCCAGTAATCAACGAGAGGGAAGCCAATGTGCGAATTTCATTTGCATTCCTCCTTTCCTTTCCTTTCAATTCAAAATGCCATCAATTTTGCACCTCTCGAAGGATTCATGCCAGATCGAATCCCATACTTTCTTCACTGACGGTTGTGTCACACACACATCCACGCAGACATTTTTTCTAAGTGTGATTTTTCGACGCCTCAGAAAATTCTGAACACGTTTTCATCACAATTTGGGAGAATTGTGAAAAAAGCTTCCTCTATGAGAAGGAACAAATACAAGAATGTTTCATCGTTTCGCAGATGTACCTCGAAGGACATTTGAAACCCACCTGGGACTGGTTGCTCACCGTTATGGACGCGACGGAGGCACAGCTGAGATTCGGTGTCTCGTTGACTCGCAGCGCCGATCCGACCCATCCGGAGCATCCGTTGAACAACGCTCCTTCGTTGTCAGGTGGCAATTTCACCGGTCTTCTGAACTCTGCGGCGTTGTCTCTCACACTCCAGAACAGCGCAGCTCGTAATCAACGTAGCGGTATAACAGCATCGTCAAATATCTCGACGGCACAAGGTTCGACAAGACTCACCGTTGGTTTTACAGGAGTCGGCGAGCCACCGAGGAGCGGCAGAGAGCGGGAAGGTTTGTGTGCCACCAAAGACAATACATCCGTCATCGTTCCGCTATCGTCAATGTAATATTGCACAGAGGATTGCGCGAAGACGACCCGAGTATACGCAATGCTGCAACAACAACAGGACGATTTTGCAACGAAAATTTCTAATAATCAAATATATTTTTTTTCACAGTGAACTAATGGTTACAATTTTTTTTATTGCAAAATTATCCGAACCCTATCGGTTATCTAGATGTTTTATCTTTAGTTCATAACTGACGGATGTATCGATGAAAATGTGGAGACAGTTATAGTTGTTCTGGTATGCTATTATTAAAAATACATTTTACATAATGCTAACGAGTGAGCCAAACGATGTCGAACGAGCCTTTGAACACTTCTTTTGCAAACGACTTGCCTCTCGAGTCTACTCTCACTCTCCAAGTATCGCTGCTCGCTCCAAGTTTTGTATCCGCGCCACGGCTCAAAGCCACTCTCGTTCCGCCTTCTTCCGTTTTCCATTCCTCCTCCCTCACGCTCCGTCTCTCATTTCATTGAGAATACTTGTTAATTACATACAGCAGTTCGCTAGCTCGGTATTATTTCCTTTTCCTCCCATTTCCCTCGACCTCTTTCGGGGAGTCAAATTTGAGGCCAGAGTAGCCGCCTTCGGCTATGCTGCTCATAGATTTTTGCCCTCTAGAAACTGTAAAGTGACTTTCGCAAAAATCCAGGCACAAATCCAAATGAAAGAATCGCCAGAGTAGAAATTCGCGAAACATGTATATTGAGAGAGGTGCATTTTTTCTACGAGATTGTAATCGGAGGGAAGTTCCACACCTGTCGCAACCGGGCTCTGAATGACGAAGCCAGTGAATGCTGAATAATTACTCGGGGCAATCCGGGCAATCAGGGTGGATTGCGTTTGGAGACCCAAGGAAAGTATATAAAACTTGCAGAAATAATGGTAAGTGGCGAGAAACGCACGTAACAGAGGAATAGAAAGTCATTCACTGATCGATTAATATTCCTACAGTGATTCTCCGTCTCAACACACTTTTGATTTGACATGTAATTCCCTCGTAATATTCGGGAGTAACGTTTCAATGGAATGAACCATATTAGGATTAATTAATTTTGATCTAATAATTTGTCGACTCCTCGAGGGATGACCCCCGGAAATATGTTTTTTCCGT
>JABFVB010147422.1:0-23905 GCA_018812205.1 Adelognathus sp. PSUC_FEM 10030001 | reverse complement strand
AAATCTCGAAAAAAAAAAAAAAATCATGAAAACAGAGCTTCCCTTGCGGCCCACGGGCCGGACGGGTGAGCAAAAGGATAATGAAGCTATGCGAAATTGCTTTTCGCAGCGTGCTTCTAACGATGACGATGTTGCACATAGCAAGAGGACCGGGTCTTGTCGTCGCCGATGATCCGGCCCGAGGCGCGTCGGGTAAGTATACGAGAGAATCGATCGATTATAATCCCACAGCCATTTCCGAGCGCCGAGAAACCGTTTTATCGCCATACCGGCCGAGTATCGATAGTGAAAAAATCGAGAAAAATCGACGAAAATCGATTTCGAACAGTTCGATAAAAAATCGGTACGTTGAATCTAACGGTCGAAGAGTGAAGCGCTCGATCGTCGAAAAGTCCGAAAGACCGGTATGGCAAGTTGCGGAATCGCCAAAAGCGGTCCTAACCTCGAGATCGTCGTCGCTAGATCTCTCATCGTCAAATTTGCAACGTCGCGAAAACATCGACGACGAAAAAAATCGAAGAAGCGACGAGACAAACGTCTCGGAATTTGTATCACCCGAGGAACCTTACGTACTGGATCACTACGCTCCCGGCAAGACTCTTCATTTGCGCGCCAAATTCAAACGAGGCTTTCAGCTCGTACCGATCTCCCGAAATGTTTACATTCTCAAAGAGGACGACACTACGTACGAGCAAATCCCCGTCGTGGACAACAGTCGATCGATCGTTTCGCCCCGACAGTCGAGCCCGTACGACGATAGTTTGTCGAACAGTGGCGATCGTACATCCGCCGTGTTGTCCTTCAAAGCTCACATGCATCACAATGTCGCGGATATCGGTAAGAATTTTCGTCGCGGACTCGCCGTCAAGAACGATTTTACCGATGACACGGAAAATTCGCTTCACGACACCGATCGTTACCTCGAGCCGGATGCGAAGAATATTCCTCGGGCCTCGTACTATCCGCAGATCGGTGACGCGTCCTCGAGCCTCAACAGCAATCCCGTTCTCGACAACATCAAAATGTACGGTGGCAATAATTTGCTGTACAATCCTGATCCGCTAAGATCACAATCGGCATCGCAAATTTATCATGAACCGAGCGATAGTTCATCGTATTTTAATAATAATCTTCGAGATATTCAACCGGCTCACGATACTTGGAGACTCTCGAATTCGAGAGATACGAATTATCGAGCAGCTCAGAGTCCGTGGAACGATCCTGCTTACGCGTACTCGGGCTTCGATGGTTCGAACAATCTCGAGAGAGGAACGAGGGAAAACGTCGACGATGGTGGCGTGGCTTATCGTCTCGGTTATCTCGACAGATACGCCAAAGCTCTGAGCTCGATGAACGGAGATAACGCGAACGAGGCTATTTCTTCCGGGCTCGGGGGTCAGGAGGACACTCTCAGTGATATTCAAGGTGGTGGAGAAATTTCGCCGAGCACGAATCTTGAAAATTCGTTGAGCGAAGCCCAGGAGTCTCTGATCGATATCGAGAAGGACAATGCAGTGAATGCTCGTGACATATCTTCACCGAACGATTACCGATCGATCGCTTCCTCGAACATTGGCAAATCACCGTCCGAATGGGAAACGAATGTCTACGAGTATCCAAATCCGAGTTACATACCGCAACGAATATTGAATCCACAGTCATCGTACAGCGAGGAAACGACAATGGCCGTTGCCACCAACGTCGGTGAGGCTGACACGACGTTCGACAAAATCGGCGTGACTCCGGTGAGGGGAAAATCATTCGCCAATGTGATCGAGCCTCTCACCGCGCAGCTACAAAAACTACTGTCGACCATTAAATTGGTAAACGAGAATTTGACGAGCGAACAGCACGGTGGTCGTCGCGACGACGAAGAGACGAGAAACAAGCGTGTACCTTCTTCTGAAAAAACGCGACGGAAGAGGGATCATTCCGAAAACGATCCGGTGCTTGACAAGAGACTGGTCGGAGAAAGGAAGAGTAAAGTGAATAGCGGTGACGAGAAGCAAAAGCGAAATCCTGGCATAATGGACTTTTTCGAGAAAACGTTTGGTTTTGGACAAAAGGACAATGGGTCCACGACGACGCGAACGACCATTTCTATATTCGAGACCACGAGTTTGGAGCCCGTGGACAGCGAGACAACGGAAACGGGCACGGAAGAGACTCGCTCAACGTCTCAGGAAGAATACTCCTCCGAGCGTCTTACCGAGCCACCGGTCACCGACGCACCGACGGTGGCTCAAGAAACAGAAAGAAAGACGATATCAGCCAGAATTCACGATATCGAAGAGACGGACATTGGTTATCGAAGCACAGTCGCTGCAGCGGCGAGCACGAGCGTCGAGGAAGATATGATGACGAGTCGCGGCAACGACTCCTCGTGGATCTCCAATCGTATCGCCAGTCCACGAGAAAAAGAGAGAATAAATTCCGTCCTCGCTCGAGTATTCAGTCTCAAGACGATGAAAAATTCATCGGTAGCTGACAGCGATGTAGCCTCAACGACATTTGTTCCGGAAACGACCGCGAGAAGAAAGCCAATCACGGAATTTCTACCGTCGAGCAGTGACAAGACTGCTGCTGAGTATAAATTCGAGGAGCAAACTTTCACTCCAGCACGTTCAAAGGTATCTCAACAGGTCAGCCACGATTTCATTCCCGCGACTGTAAAACCACCGAGCGAGCTGCAAACGATCGCGGTATCGCTCGATCCCAATGACAAAATTGGCGAGCAAAGACTGTCGATAAACTACGCGGAACTCGAGAGTGCTCGTCAATCGGGTGGTCAAGATTTTCTCGTTAAATTATTGGCTCCTGGTATAATCAAGAATGTAACGAGGGACGGTGTTATCGTCAGAGTACCGGGAAGATCATCGATTTCGACGATTCTTCCTCAGTCGGTAAGTTTGGTAACGCGTAACCAGCCGACGACTCAGCGCATCTCGTCGACACTGGACTCTATGACAGGATCAAAGTATGAATCGGAGCTTCCCAAGAGACTGAAAATGCACGAATCGAAGGATCTTCGGACAGAGAGCGCTTCCGATCAGGCAACTGGGAGTCGAAATTTTCGTACCTCTTCGTTCGATTCAGTGGCATCGACGAGCGGCCGTCATTACTCGACCAGTTCGAGTCCATCGTCCAAGTCGAAGACTGAAGAAGACGCTGTGGTCGCGGTGAGCGGTGACGACACCGGTGGCAACGCTCGTGTCGACATAAGGCTCAAAATTCCGATACACAATTCTCAGGATCGTCGTAAAATCGTGTCGCGTGACTCTCACGAATCACCAACGAAAACTCACAAGATCCGAAAAGTTCCTGCGAGAGTGCAGAGCAAAAAGTCTTTGACCAAGAGATCAGAGACTCACGATGAAGACTACGATGAGTACTCGAACTTGGACGACTATGATCTTCGTTCGTCGGATTACGATCTTCGAGCTCTCGACGATGCTTACGCCGATGCTTACATCGATGCTGCTCTCGATTACGACGGAAGTTACGAGAATGATTACGAGCCCGAGGAGGGTCTCGTTGACTCTGGTCGCGAACCCGAAGAAGACAAAAATTCGAGTGACAAAGTGAAGACATCCAAGTTGCGCGATCACATCTGGCCCGAGCACATTGGCGAGGGTTCCCTACCCAAGTTGGAGTCGAAGGAGTCGTCGGTGGACTCGTCGACGCCACTCTATCAACCGCCAAAACGGTCCCATAGTCGTCATCGCAGTGATGGCAATGAACGCGAGGACACGAGGAAGAGTCAGACTTTCTCTGGTGGGAAGGAGTTTGCGAAGAAAACTTCAAAGTTCGATAAGCCGGGTTACGTGAGGCTCGGCAGAAAATTACAATCCTTTGGGGACTACGAGAGCATGGGATACGATGATCTCAATATCGATGATGACGTGGCGCATGAACTTTTGTCGACACCGATTGAAGATATCACGACAGTCGCTGATGGGCCTTTGGTTGGTCTTGAGGATTCGATCGGGCTGGAGCTGACGGATGGTCAGTTCAACCAAGAAACAACGACAGTGGAGGCTGTCCAACAGACCGCTTATTTCAACCTTTTGAATGTGTTCAATGGCACCGGTGTTACTCACGACGAGATCAATATCGGAAGTTCTACATATGAGAGAATGCGAGAAGGATCTTACGGTACGAGTGAAGAAATTGGAGAAATTACAATGGAGATGAAAAGTACGAGTGAAACGACAGTCGTGGGCTCGGTGAGCGAAGATGGAAGGACTGAGAGTGAGGAAGAAGCTGCTGAGGGCGTATCGACGTCAACACTGATGGCCACTGCTGAAGTAATGAGCACTGATGACTCGGATGAGAACATGACGGTCCAATATGGAACAGAGTCGTTGGCAGTGAGTGAAGGATCGATCGTCGAAGAAATGACACCGATTAGTACCCAGTCGACAACTGTGATCGATGAATCGACCGAAGTTACGATGGAGAAATTTGGAGAGCTCGAAGATACCATGACGAGTGGTCCAGAGGCTGAGCTATTCACGACATCGATGTACAAAACGGTTGAGGCATTGTCGAGTAAGAAAGAAACGATTTTGGGTTCCACAACCGTTGAAATCGAATCCACTGATGCTTCATCGACTCTCGCGGAAACGACGTCAACTGGTTCAATCGCGACAATATCGAAAAACGAAGATACCGAAGCTACGACTTCAGGCCCAGAGACAGTTGAAGCAAGCAGCGAAGAATTTGTCGAAACCGACTCGGTTACCTCAATGATAGAAATTGACGAAACTACGAATTCCGTGGAAACTGCATCAACGGGCTCAGTTGGCGCAACTGTGGAAACAAAAGTAACTTCTGGTACATCGGGAGTTCTTGAAGAAACTTCGAACGTCGAAGGAGTTACATCAACCGAGCACGTCGTGAGTGCCACGGAATCCGTAGTGGTGACACTTTCAAAATCTACAAAAATCGAAGCTACCACTACGCTCAAAGCATCGACTGAACGAAGAGGTGAAGGGACGTCATCCGAAGATATCAAAGTGAAGACAACACTGGCGCCTGAAGGGACCACTGTAAAATCGACGGAGGCTACGACGATACAAAGTACAAAACATACAACTGGCAGAGAGGCCACAGTTACCATTGCCAAAACTGCACAACTTGAAGGGGACACAACTACTGTGACGAAGATAGGAAAGACGGAGAGGACAATTGGAGCAATGATTACTGACAAAATCACGAGTAAAATCACTGAACATTCGACTAGTCCAAAAGCGGCTGAAACGACGAAAATATTCGCTGAGACTACGACGATAAAATCATTTGCCGAAACGTCGAGTTTGTCACTGACAACGGCGATCCCACTCTCGACTACGGAAGTTTCGGAAACTACTACTGGTTTTGTAGAAACTACGAGCGAAGCAAGTGAATCGACAATTGAAGAAGATAATAACGAAACTTCTATGGCGTCCTCGACTGCAGTAACGGAAGTTTCTACGACGAAAACTATGGAAGATACGATTTCACTCACGAGCGAGACTCATAATGTGACTCCTGTCGCGTCAACTCCAGTGTCTCGCACGATGGACATGAGTGGAACAAGCGCAGAAGAGGTTGAGAAATTTACCGAAGAGTTTTCTCCCACCGCAGCATCTGGAACTCCGACTAGCGAAAGTATTGAGCAGACGAGTGCTATCGAAACTTCGACGGTGGGAACGAGCGAAGAAGCTGTTGAAGAGGCAGCTGAAGTTACTGAGAAGTTTGCTCCGCCCAAAGTCTCTGAAAGTTCGACAAGTGAGATTAGTGAGCAGACGAGTACTGCGGAAGCTTCGACAGTTGCAGCGTTTTTGACGACTCGAAAGAGTGAGAATACTGCTGAAGAGACCGATGAAGCTACTGGAGAGATTTCGTCGAGCGAAGTCTCTGAAACTTCGACTAGCGAGATTATGGGGCAGACGAGCATGACGGAAACTTTGAAAAGTACCGTTTTTTCGACGATGGAAACGAGTGAAGATGAAGAAATGTCAACAGCTGAAGCTTACTCGACGACAAAGAAGAGCGACGAAACTGCTCAGGGTACCGCTGAAATTACTGAAGCTCGATCTTCCACTGTAGAGGCTGAGGCTGCTACTAGCGAGACTATCGAACAGACGAGCAATGCGAAAATATCAACACTACCCGCTCTTTCGACGACTAAAGTTAGTGGAAAAACTTCCGTGACCACTGTAGCCACTGAAGAGTTCTCTATGACTGAAGTATCTGAGATCGCGACTAGCGAGACTATTAAGCAGACGAGCACTACGGAAGTATCAACGATCGTCGCTCTCTCGACGACGAAATCTAGCGAGAGAACTGCTGTAGAGACCACCGAAGCTACAGAAGAATTCTCTTCGACCAAAGTCTCGGAAAGTCCGACTAGCGAGATTATTGAGCAGACGAGCACTACGGAAATATCAACAATTGCCGATCTTTCGACAACAAAAATGAGTGAAAAATCTGTCGCAGAGACCACCGAAGCTACCGAAGAGCTTTCTTCGGCTGAAGTATCTGAGACGAGTACTCCAGAAACTCTAACAACTACAACTTCTTTGACAGCCGAAACTGTCGAAAAAACTGCAGAAGACACAGCTGATGAGAGTACTGATGAGTTTTCTCCAACCGAAGTCCGTCAAACGTTGTCCAGCGAGACGATTGAGCAGATCAGCACTACAGAAACTACAACAACTGCAGCTACCAAAGTGTTCGCTTCGACTGACGCCTCTCATGCCCCGACCAGCGAGGCTGATGAGGATATGAGTAGCGCGGGAATGCCAACAAGTGGGGCTCATTCGACGACGGCAAAGAGTGAAGAAAATGACGGTGGTGCCGAAGAAGCTACAGATGAATTTACTTCCAATGAAGTCTCTGATAGTTCGACCAGTGGGACTATCCAGCAAACGAGTACTACGGAAATTCCAACAACTGCAACTCGAGCCGCGGAAGCAACTAGAAAGATTACTGAAACGGAATTGAAGATAGAACAGACAAAATCTAGTAAAGTAACTGAGGACGATGATGGAAGTACGAGTCAAGTTACAGACGAGATTGAGACGGAAGATACTTCCGAGGAAACCGTGGGAGTTACTAATGAAGGGGGGATCGAAGTCTCTGACTTGTCGAGCAGTGAAGCTATCACAGTGTCGTCTGAAGATATTGGAGAAACCTCTTCAGAGCCTGATAGGGATCGAACATCTGAGAGAAGTTCTGAAGAATTATCGAGCAGAGAAACCACAGTGACGGCTGTAGATTGGCGAGGAGAAACTACCGACGAGATAACTGACCAGACAACTGCACCAATAAAATCCACTAATGCAGAAATCGACGCCCTTTCAAGTACTCGAACGACAATTGCTGAAACAACTATTTCGAGAAAACCGACTACCGAGACCGGACCGCAGACCACTGAAATCACTGATACATCAGAAACTACGGAAATGCCCGAAGAATCTAGTACCAAACTCTTGTCGACGCGAAAAAGTGAAGGTACGAAAATTGTAACGAAGGTAGGGGAGATCACTACTTTTTCGCCATCTGGGTCACAGCAAATGCAAACGGCCACTGCGAAGTCTTCTACTGAAAGAGAAATTGTGACAGAGACTATTCTCGAAGATACGGAAAGTGGAGAAACGCCTGAAGTGGTTGAAGAAACGAGTGCTTTTTTAGCTTCTACAATGAGGAAAGTCGAAACTGTCACAACGACAGCTGGTACGGAAGAAATTTCGACGGAATCGAGTGTTGAAGAATCGGACTTGACAGAGACGGCAGAGAAAGAGTCTGAAACGAGTTTGGAAGAAATTGATAGCACGGAAAGCCCAAAAATGTTCACCCAAACGAGCCTCAAAAAAACAGCAGGAACTGTGACGGGATCGAGTTTTGAAGGAACTGATAGTGCTGAAATGACTGAAATGATTGAAGAGACAAGTGCTCCCTGGCCATCTACTTCTCGAAAAATCGAATCGACCACAGCAATGTCCACTACGGAAGAAATGTTTGAAGAAACGAGTCGCGAAGGAACAGAAAGTACAGAAACAAAAGGAATCGTTTCGGACACGAGTCTCGAGGAAACCGACGGTACAGAATCCACCGGAATTACTGAAGAAACAAGCAATTTATTGTTATCGACGACACAAAAAATCGAAGCGATCACGACCCCGAAAACTACGACTCGAATAGGAACGGAAATGAGTACCGAAGAAAAGTATAGTACAGAAAGCACTGAGATTACGAAAGAAACGAGTCCTCTCTCGACAACTCCCATTTCCCAAATCGAAGCGATTACACCAGAAGCCTCGACAACAGAAATTGTGAAAGAAACAAGTATACCAGGGACAGAGAGTACAGAAACGACGGAGATCACTGAAGAGACGAGTACTCTCTCGCAATCCACCACTAGAAAAATCGAAGCTGTTACAACGCAGGCTGCTACAACAGAAATGGTGACGGAAATAGGTATTGCAGAAGCAGATAGCACGGAAATGTCTGAGACGACCGAAGAAACGAGTGATGAATTAACAGATAGTACGGAAACAACAGAGATTACTGAAGAAACTAGTACTTTTTTGCCGCCTACTACAGAAAAAATCGTATCTGTGACAACTGAGACGACCACAGAAGCAATTGCGATGCATACGCGTCTCCGGACTACAGAAAGTACGCAAACTATAGAAGGAGGAATCGGACGTGCTTCGCCATCATTAACGACTGCAAACATCGGATCAGTCACGACGACTCCTGAAACAACGATAACAAGTTTCGAACCTACGGAAATTACGAGTCAACCGACCATGTCTGTCACGTTGACAGCGTCACGAACAGATTCAGTCTCATCATCCATGGAAACGACCTTTCCCGTATGGGCAACCTCGAGCCCGACTATAATCACCAAAACGGAAAAATCGAGTACGGAAACACCATTCATTGTGACGGTGACTGCCCCAGCAACTACTGAGACGGTCGCCGGTGGCTTGTTGATCACTGAGCATTCGAGTGCCGCCGCAACGAGTCATCCGGAGCCCACGAGTACAGCCACTACCAGGGAAACGGAAGTGACACTGATAGTTACGACTATGCCTGAAGAGTTTACATCCGACTTTTTTTCTACGTCAGCGATGGCGAGCACGTTCCCAGCTCGAAGTACTAGCGAAATGTATTCGTCAGAAAGTTTCCCTTCGACTGCTACGAGTCCCGAGGATAAGGAAGATACGGAATCGACTGGAGAAGTTGGGTCGACGGAAACTATAATCGAATTGAGTGAGAGAACGACAGTAAAGCTCGAAGGGAGTACTGCAGGTGAAGTTGAAACTACGGAGAGCAGAGTGCTGACTACCGAGAGGGGAGAGGAATTTTCTGAGAGTGAAGTGGGAATTACGGAGAGCGAAATGGTATCTACTAAAAGCGAAGTGGATATGACGGTGGGCAAAGTGGAAATTACGGGAAGCGAAATGGTGTCTACTCAGAGCGAAGTGGACATGACGGCAAGCGAAGTGATAACTGTTGAGAGAAAAATGGAAACTACGGAAGATGAATCAGAAACTACGGAGAGCAGAGTGGTAACGACTGAGAGCGAAGTCGAAAATACGGAGAGCAGAGTGGTAACTACTGAGAGCGGAGTGGAAATAACGGAAAGCGAAATGGTATCTACTGAGAGCGAAGTGGAAACTACGGAAAGTGAAGTAGGAACTACAGAGAGCGGAGTGGTAACTACTGAGAGCAAAGTGGAAATAACAGCAAGCGAGATGGTATCTACCCAAAGCGAAGTAGACACGACGGCAAGCAAAGTGATAACTATTGAGAGAAAAACGGAAAGTGAACGGTTGTCTACTCAGAGTGAAGTGGAAACTACGGGAAGGGAATTAGAAACTACGGAGAGCAGAGTGGTATCTACTGAGAGCGAAGTGGAAACTACGGGGAGCAGAGAGTTAACTACTGAGAGCCAAGTGGAAATAACGGAGAGCAAAATGGTATCTACTGAGAGCGAAATGGTATCTACTCAGGGCGGAGTGGAAACAACGGAAAGCGAAGTGGGAATTACGGAAAGCGAAGTAGGAACTACGGAGAACAGAGTGTTAACTACTGAGAGCGAAGTGGGAACTACGGAGAGCAATGTGGTATCTACTGAGAGCGAAGTGGAACCTACGGGAAGCGAAATGGTATCTACAGAGCGCGCAGTGGAAACTACGGGAAGCGAAATGGTATCTACTGAGAGCGAAGTGGAAACTACGAGAAGCGAAATCGGAACCGAGAAGGGCATAGTCGGAACTGCTGAGGTCGAGAGGGTAACTACTGTAAGAGTAGTCACAACTACTGAGAGCAAAGTGGAAACCGCAGAGAGCAAAGCGGTCACTACTGAAAGCGTACACACTACTACCGAGAGCACAGTGAGAATTTCGCAAAGCGAAATGGTAATTACGGAG
Source organism: Adelognathus sp. PSUC_FEM 10030001 (assembly GCA_018812205.1). Taxonomy (NCBI): domain Eukaryota; kingdom Metazoa; phylum Arthropoda; class Insecta; order Hymenoptera; family Ichneumonidae; genus Adelognathus; species Adelognathus sp. PSUC_FEM 10030001. Next base: position 13,475 of record JABFVB010147422.1, on the reverse strand, counting down.
AGCGGAATAGAAACTACAAAGAGCAAAGTGAAAACTACGAAGAGCGGCACCGAAAACACCGAGACCGAGATGGAAAGTACTGAAACCGAAATGGAAAGTACAGACTACGAAATGGAAAGTACCGAAACCGATGGAGAAAGTACAGATTACGAAATGGAAAGTACTGAAACCGAAGGAGAAAGTATTGATTACGAATTTGAAACTACTGAGAGATCCGTAGAAACGACCGCTGAAACAATTAGCGAGGTCGAATTAGGAACGTCAGCCATTTCGACTACGGAATCAACTACAATGGAAACTGAAGCGGCGACTGGTAAAAAGATGGTTTCACAATCGAGTACTCAAGAAACGAGTGGGAGACCATTCGAGTTGACGACGGTAAAAGAGGGAGAGGCGACAACCACGGCGGGACGAGAAGAAGAACTGACGCTCAGTACTGCAAAAGTTTCGACGGATGAAGTCGGTGAAACGAGCACAGCAAGAATGTTTATCGCAGAAACATCCAAAGAGTCGACTACAGAGACGATTCAGGAAACTGTGGAAGGAACGACTGTCGCAGCGGGCACAGAAGCACTCGAATCATCACCATATCCACCGATACTTAGTACTGCAGAAATATTATACACGACTGAGATTCTAGAAGCATTGGCCACAGCATCATCAATGCTCACTCCGGAAGAGCTTACCACAGGAATTTTCGCTGTATCGACGTCTGAGGCAGCTATGGACATGACATTATCACTTGAAACGAGTACCGAGGCTGAATTCATGCTTAGCACAGATTTCCTAGCCGCGACTACGGTACCAGTCTTTGGAATGTTCGCCAGCGAAACGAACGAATTTGGGTTTCCTACGATCGGTATGGAAGAAACGAGTTTGCCGATGAGTAGCGTGGAAAGTACGATGCTCGAAACGTCTACTGAATCCACCACGATCACGAGGCAAACTACTGAAACTTCTGCAGAAATCTGGACCACACAAACTCCCGAAACTTCTACAGAAATCTCGACAACACAGAGTCCGGAAACAACTACAGAAATTACAACAACACAAGGTCCCGAATCTTCTGCAGAAATAACAACAACGCCAAGTCCTACGACTTCTACAGAAATCACGACAACACAAAGTCCTGAAACTTCTACTGAGATCACAACGCAAAGTTCTGAAACTTCTACTGAAATTACAACACAAAGTCCTGAAATTCCTACAGAAATTTCCTCACAAAGTCCTGAAACTTCTACAGAAATGACAACAACGGAGAGTGGTGAAACTTTAACGGAGTTGGCGACAACGCAAATTCCTGAGACATCTTTTGAATCGACTTTAACCCATAGCCCTGCGACTACTATTGAATGGACTATTATGCAGAGCCCGGAAATTTCAACAGAAATAAGTACAGCTACAACGGAAAGTCTTGAATCTTCCACGGAATTTACCACAACTGAAATAATAGGCAGTACAGTGCAGTTTCCCAGCGAAACGGAACAAGAAACAACGCTATTCCTCACTGCTACGCAATCGACTTCAATCGCATCGACTTCAACGACAGAAGTTTTTGAATCAGCGATTACAACGGGTTCTAGTATAAGCGAAGAGGCATCGGAACCCAGGAGAACTACTTCCGAGGTTACAACGGAGGCTACGGAGCTACAGCAAACGACTCTATGGTCCTTCGAAACCAGTGAAACGCCGGAAGAATATTCTTCCACCTACTTGACTCCCTCCACTGCGGAAACAACGCAAACTATTACGAGCGAAAATGAATCTGAAGATACTAGTACGACTTCCGACATGGTAACAGTGGCTACAAAGCCGCCGCAAACGACTCCACTGTTCTCCGAGACCATTGAAACGACGGAAGAATATTCTTCAGCCTACACGACTCCCTCAACTGTAGAAACAACAAAAACGACTACGAGCGAGGGAGCATCTGACGCTGCTAGTTCCACTCTGCAGATAATGACGGAAGCCACACATTCGCACCAAACGACTCTTCCATTCTCAGAAACGGTTGTAACAACGGGAGAATATTCTTCGACCTTCACGACTCCCTCAACTGCGGAAGCAACTCGAAAAACTACAACCGAAGAAGTATCCGACACTGCCAGTTTCACTCCACAGATTATGACGGAGACCACAAAGCCACCGCAAACGACTCTTTCGTTCTCCGAGACCACTGGAACAACGGACGAATATTCCTCAACCTTTACGGCTCCCTACACTGTGGAAACAGCACAAACTTTCCGTGAAAGTACGGAAACTGAAGCTACAACTATCGAAAAGATCGTCGAGATAACGACGCCATTGTTATTCGACACCGAGACATCAGACACTCGCTCTTCAACGACTCTTCCACCAACTACGCGGTACTCCGAAATTTCTAAGGTATTCACCGAAGAAACGTCGATTGTGAATGCCTCGTCGACGACGACAGAATCGGATTTGGATGAGCAATTGGAACTTGAAACTGCGAGCCAGCCCGAGGAAGAGATGGAAGCAACGACCGAGTCCACATCTGTCGAAACCTTTACGAAACGAGTAGAGGACGAAGAGGCCGAGACGGAAGTGATGCCTGACGAAGAATACGAGGTACCGAAGGACGAAGAAGAGTACGAAGAAGAAGAAGAGCCGAAAGGTTCGACGCAGTACGGCTGGATCGACTACGAAGAAAGTGGAAATCAGACGACAAAAATGGTCTCTACGGGAGGCGAAGAAGTTGCCGAAACTCCTCGAATAACGAGTCCTCGTTCATTGACTGGAAAAAGTAGTCCACTGTCTACAAGAACGACGATTGAATACACAAAAACGACAGAATCGATGGTGACTCCGGAAGTTTTGGGTGAAAGTACATCAAGAACTGAGATGACCACTCGGCAGGTCTCGACTAGTACAGTGGAGGCTCCAGAAGCGACAATACCGTTGACGTTGACACCGGGAGAAACGACAGTTGGAGTGGCAACAACGAGGGCTAAGATGCGAGAGGAAGTCACTACGCAGGCGGAAATCGTCGTTGAGATAACCGAAGAGACTACAAACGCATATCCGACGAGTTCTGAGAAATTCGCGACTTCTGGTGCCAGCGGAGCCACTACTGTTGTCGAGGATTACAAGGACTATCATGATACTTCGACGGGGGCGGAATTATCCGAATCTGCCTCGTTGGAAACTCAAAGTGCCGAGACAACTTTGGCTGGACCGCGAGAGACTTCGTTCACGAGCACAAGAGTCGCAGAAGAGGAAACGAATTCGTACTCGGAAGAAACATCGGGGTCCGGAGCGACGTCTCGAAAAACGCCGTTTCTGAGTTCAGTACTCCCCGAAGAAGATACCACCAGTTCCGATACGTCTGAATTGTCGTCCATGACGACTTTCAAGAGCGAAAGAACCTCGATGGGATACATCACTTCAGAAACTATAATTATGACGGAAGAAACATTGCGACCCGAAGTGACGTCTTCGGAAACGGCATTTATCAGTTCGGAACACACCGAAGTAGAAACGAGCGTCTCTGAAATGTCTGGACCGACTTCCGTGGAGAGTTCAGCGAGTGAGGAAACTTCGATAGTCTTCACAGCGTCAGAAACTGAGAGTGCGAAAGGAGAAACATCGGGATCAGAAAGTACATCGCTGAAAACACCATTTTTGAGTTCAGAGCTTCCTGCAGAAGAGACGAGCGTCTCAGAAATGTCTGAATTTACTTCTGTGGAAAGTTCAGTGAGTGAAGAAACTTCGATAGGGTTCACAGCGGAAGAAACTCAGAGCACGAAGGAAGTAACATTACGACCAGAAGGTACGTCGCTGAAAACGTCATTCCCGAGTTCAGAGCTTCATGAAGGAACGAGCATCTCTGAAATGTCTGGACTGACTTTGGTGGAGAGTTCAGCGAGTGAAGAAACCGCGATAGACTTCACCGAATCAGAAACTCAAAGTTCGAAGGAACAGCTGCCTGCGGAAGGAACGAGCGTCTCTGAGAGTTCCGGATTAACTTCTAGAGAGAGTTTGCCGAGCGAAGGAACATCGACAGGTTTCACTGCGTCCGAAAAAGGAAGCGCAGGTGAAGAAGTCTCAGGTTTGGAAGCAACTGCGTCAGAAGCTAGTTTTCCAAGTTCAGGAGGCCCTAGTGAGCAAACGACTGGCTATGAAATATCCGAGTCGAGTACTGTGACGGATTCAGTCGAGACTGGAGATCTTTCGAAATTCGCCTCGACAACAGCGAGTACATTATTGTCTACGATCTTTGAAGCGATATCAACGTCGTTTTCGCAGCTTCCCAGTGTCTTTTCAACCGGAAGCGCTTATATCTTCTCGACTGAAGATATTGGTACCGCGACTGGCACGACTGGGGAGTTGACTGCTTTCACCAGCAGTGAGGGTAGCTTCGGAACTTCGGAGAGTACTCCTCCAATAACACCCGTCACTGCGAAAGAAGACAGTAGCCCAAGTTCACAGTTTACACCGTCAATTGGCGGTGAAATTAGCGCGGCTGGAACTGAGATAACCAGCGAGAGGGTAACGATTTTGGAAGCGTCAACGATGCAATCGGCAAGTGAATTGACGGATTTTACTGAAACAGTAACTACTGAAGAGATAAGTTTTGGAACTGTTCCGGTGGGTTCGACCATCGCCGAATTTACGATCGAGCCTGAAACGACTCCGGAAGCTACGTCACCTTCCACCGATCAGACAGTCATAACGTCGGTTATAACGGTCGAAGAAATTACAATATCGACGACGGTATTATCAACAACGACATCGTCAACGACTCAAGAGTATACGACGGAGACAAGCACAATGGCTCCCACCTCACTTTCGGAATCCACGTCATCTTCGATCGGTGAGACTTCAGTGATAACCGTCGAAGAAATTACAAAAACGACCACTGGGCTGCCAACGACAACAACAACGTTATCGACCACCGAAGAATCTACGAGCGAGAGTACAACGTCGAGTCCCACATCGTCTTCCGCAGCTACTTTCGTCATTATGGAAACAGAACTCGAAGTTACCGTACCGAGCACGACCTTGAAGACTTCTTCGACTTCACACCTTGCTCCAGAAACGACAACGGCGCACGAGGAAGGAAAAATTGGTGAAGATGAAGCAGAGTACGAAGTCGAGACGGAATTTTATACAGAAGAACCGGAAGTAACAGATTACGGGGAAGAATACGACGAAGAAGTGGCTGAAGAGCCAGCGACGAAAGATTGGTACTTCTATGAGGACGGTCAAACTGGACGTTGGGATGTCACTGTGAAAGAGAAAACTTCAGAAACGGCTGAAGCTACAACGGAAGAAGTACAAAGTTCAGCTACCGTTATTTCGACACTGCCGACAAGTTTCGAGTCTTCTCCACTGCCGGAGATTCCCACAATTTCGACGATTCCTCAAACCGGTTCTGAGGAAGGTTTGCAGCTGAATGAAAAGTCCAGCCCGAGTATTCCTTCAACAGATTTCACTACGCTCCTCGCGAAAGAAGAAGAGGAAACTTCGCAATTACCCGAAGAGTCTAGCTCAGCTATAACCCCGACTGTTTCGTCTACGCTCTTCGAAGGACAAGAAGAGACGTCCAAATTACCCGAAGAGTCTAGTTCGACTTCTTTCACCATTGATTTGACTACGCTCTTTGACAAAGAAAGAGAGGATACTTCGCAATTACCCGGAGAGTCTAGCTCGACTACCCTTACGACTGGTGTGACTGCGCTTCTTGAAAAAGAAGGAGAGACTTCGCAATCATACGAAGAGACTATTTCGTCTGATTTCACAACTGGTTCGACTGCGCTCTCTGAAAAAGAAGAAGAAGAGACCTCGCAACTGATCGAAGAGTCCACCTCGTTGATTTATCCAACTGCTTCGACTACGCTTTTGGAACACGAGGTCGAAGACGAGAAGGAAGATAGAATAAGGACCACAGAGTTGGAAACAAGATCAACGAGGGAGTATACACTGGGAACGTCGCCTCTTCCCGACTTTGATGACGAAACGACCTATCTCTACGCCCCCAAAACATCGCTGTTGAAGACTACAACGGAATTCGACATGGTGGTCACTCTGCCAGATTTTCTCGAGCGTCCCGAGGAAGAACCACTGACACCTCTGGAAGAGTCTGCGACTTCGAGAGCCTTTGGGAAGTTCGGAATCGTGACTTCTGTGACCACCTCGGGAGAATCGAACACCGAAAGTACGATGGAAAGTTCGTCAGCATACGTTACGAGGCTCGAGACGGAGGTGCCAGGAATTACCGGTTTGGATGAGGAAACAGGAGCTTTCGGCTCAACGGAGAGTCAGAGCGGTACTATCAGTACCGGTGACATGACATCCGTAGCCGGAGAAGCAACAGAGCTCACAAAACTTTCAGAGTTGACGACGAGCAGCGAAGACACTGATGAAACATCTGGCATGACCACTGAAATGATCGAATCTGCGTCGGCTACTATCTTCACAACGAGTGCAATAAGCGAAATAATGACTCGCGCACGAACGACACAAAGTGGATCCGCCGAAGATGAAATAACAAAAGCAATCGGCGCGGATAGTGATCACGATATCGAAGAGGAAACAGGAAGCACGTCCGGCGAGATTGAGGAAGAGGGTCGAAAAGACGATCACGTGGAAGAGAAAGATCGTGAAACTCCCGAAAGCGATTTATCGACGGAAGCTGTGACTCGGAAAACCGCTGAAGAAGTGGAAACGGAAGAAACGAAGGGAACCGGAAGTAAGAAATACTCTACTGAAACGGGAGTGACTGAAGAATCAACATCCGATGTGGAAGAAGAGACGGAGGAAGGAACGTCGACGACTGAACACAGAGAACATACAAAATCCAGCAGTGAGGGATTTTCTTCGCCGGACGCGGAGACGGAAACGAGAGCGCGAGTTGACGAGGGTAAGGAAGAAATATCATCGACACCACCCGACGTGAAGAGCAAGGAAGAAGAGTTGCACGAGCAAGAGGAGTTACAGAACGAGAAGCGAAAGAAATTGGACGAGCGAATGAAAGATCTTGAGAAGAAGGAAAAAGAATTGTTGGATCGCGAAGCGGAGTTGGAGAAGAAGCGTCAACGATGGCGAGAGGAAAAAGAACGGCGCGAGAAAGTGAGGCTTGAGCTTGAGGAAGAGAAGAAGAGGAGGAAGACGACAACCACTTCGACGACTACGCATGAGCCAACGACCAGGGTAAAGACGACAACGGAGACCACTACCACTACTACAGTAGTTACGACCACAGTGGATACCGCGAAAATTCAACAGTTGGAAGAAACGCGTCTCAAGCAAAAAGAGCTCGAGGAAGATTTGGAAAAAATGGAACGTGAGTTGATCGGCAAAGAGAAGGAACTGGAAGACAAGGAGAGAGAGCTCGAAATGAAGGAGGCTGAGCACGAGAGGGAGAAGGAGGAATTCGAGAAAGAGTGGCAGATGCAGAGGCAGCAGGAAATCGAGCAAAAGGAGAGAGAACTCGAGGACAAAGAGAAGAAGCTCGAGGATGCGGAGAAGCGACTGAGGGAAGAAAAAACGACGCTGCGTGCCAAAACGACAACTGCAAAAGTCGTTGCTGAGTCGAGTGCGGCAACGCCTGTCCCACCTGTCGAAGAAACTACAGTGTCATCGACAATCTCGTCGACAGTGTCATCGACAATGTCATCGACGAGCACGAGCTCAGGATCAACAACCAAAAAAGTAGCTCCGACAACAACAAAAACAGCCCATCGAGAGTCCGACGACAAAGAACGTAAGAACGAAGTAGCGGACGAAGATGTCGCCGATTCGGACGACGAAGAGTCCGACTATGTTTTCGACGAGGATGAGGAAGTTTGGAAGGAGAAACAACCCGACGATCGCGAGGGTACGAGCGAGGATAAAGCGTACGAGGAGGGTTGCGAGCCCGATTCTCAGATCACCAGAGCGGGGATCGATTACACGACACCGGTGATGCGAGATCTCGAAAGCGAGGACGAGCAACACGAATCCGTGCAGGACAGGAAAGACTACGGCGATGACGAGGATCTCGAGAAAGCAACGAAAAAAGTTTGTCTTCACGTGCTTCAGGACGAAAGATTGCTCGCGAATTCGAGAAAACAGTCGAACGACTTCGTCACCGAAGTTGTGTGTCTTCCTTACGATCCCGAAGTGAATCGAAAGCGTCGCGGTCGAAAATTGTTGGATCACGACGACAACACGACGCGTCAACAGCCCGCGGAAGATCGGATCGTTGAGAAGAGACACGGTAGCGATGAGAGGAAGAGGATCAATTCGATCAATCTGCTGGGCCAAGAGTGGCGGAACGACGAGACGACAGTGGCACTGCACACTCCGAAAGGCTTCACGAGAGTCTACGAGAGTTGGTCAGAGGTACCGATGGACGTTGTGACCCTCCGCAGGGAAGATGACGCTGATCAAGGGGAAGTGCCCGATTCGCTCGTACAGGACGAGACTCTGAGGAATCAATGGAGAGTCGACAAATCCGAGAGTCGAGTTCAACCGACGGAAATTGAGAGGCTCAACAATTTCGAGTGGACCGAGGGACCGACCGTGAGTTACGCTGATTCGAATATCAAAGCTTTCACCGTGATCGAGAATGCCAGTGACGAAGAGGAAGATCACGAAATCACCGAAGAAACGATGACTGATCGTGAACGAAGAGAGGCGGGTAAAAGCAACACTGTCATTGCGGATCCCGAAGAGATACCACGAGATTATCAAGAGAATTGTCAACTTCGGCTCAGCGGAGCGAACAAAACTGCATTGGAAAGCGGCGAGATCGTGGAACCAACGCCGATTCCTCCTGTGGAAACGGAAGACGATGCTGCAGAAGAAATCGTCGAAGAGATATTCGTAAAATCCACCGATAACGGTGAGGACGATACCACGTCGATTTCGTACTCTCCCGACAATGACAACGAGGGCGTCGATACAGACGTTGCAAAAACTACGAAAAGCGCCGAACAAGATTACGGCGAGATCGATTACGTGACGGAAAAAGAGACGGAGGCTGAAAAACCCGAGGAAGAATATTCCAACGACGAGAGTTACGAATCTCCGGAGGAGGAAACCGACGATGAAAAGGACGAATCTCAGTGGAAAGATTACGGTGAAAGTGAGGGCAAATCTGTCGACGAGACCGGTGGTGCTCGTGAACAATCTTCGAGGATATTCAAATTTGGCAAATCGTCGAATGAGATGAAAGCTCTGGAGAGCGAGAAGATATTGCTGCAACGCAAAGAGGACGAACTGTCGAGGAAGGAAGCCGCGCTGAAGAAGAAGGACGATAATCTGAAGCTCACGGAAAAGAAGCTGAAGATTCGTGAAAAGTGTAAATCTGGTGATGTCGTGAAGAAAAGGAGAATTCTCGAGTCGGATGATGAAATTGTCGAGTCGTGGCCGACGGAAACGAGCGGTCGTTATCACGTGGGTGGTCGCGAGAGTTGGGTCACCGATGAGGAAAGAGACGAGGATTCTTATCGGAGGGACAAGCAAGCGTTCACCGTGAACGTTCTGCGTCTCGAGTACGACGAGGAGGAAGAAAATCATAAAATGAAGTGTATTCCTCCGAGTCCCGAAGAGACGGTCGTCAGATTGGGACTGGTGACAAAATCCAACGAAGACACCGATGCGGTTCCCACGGGAATCGAGTATGATTCCGGCTATGAGGAGGACTCGAGCTACGGTGGAAGAAAAATCGCCAACGAAGGTCCAACCGAGCCGATCGGTGATGATACGACGTCGAGCCCGAGATCGTCGAAGAAACTCGCGAGGGTGAGACATCCTCCGGGTTCCGAGTGGCCTACCGAGAGAACGACCAAGTTTCACGTCGGTGGAACACTGACGTGGGACAAGGAGCTTCTCGGGAGTCCCAACGACGCGCGACAAGTACGGGAAGCTATTGCGCGAGAGGATGACGACTATTCGGACGACTCTTACGACGATTACAGAGCCAAAAGGGATGGCTCAAAGAGAACTACTTGCTACACGGTTATCGTCAAGAGCGGCAGATCCGAGCTGCGAAGAAATTTGCGTCATCATGCCGAAAGAATGAGAAAGTCCGAGAAAGCTATCGGCAGACCGGTTGAAATTCACGAACGGCATCGTTGGCGATCTGTCGGTGAAAATAGAGTTTGGGGGCGAAAAAAATCGGCAAAGGAACTGAGGAGAGACGTACTGGGAAGAAAACTGAAGGGTGTTTCTGAAAAATCGCAGCAATATCAGTTGCGTGCGAGTATTAAATCGAGCTCGCGAACCATAAAATCGATCGACGAATACGAGGTGGAAGACGACGATTACGAGGAAGATGAAGATCGTCAAGTTGTTCGTCGAGTTGTTGGAGATTCCGCGAATGATTACACCACCCGGGTTTTCGACGATCGCGACGATTTCTCAGCTCCGACCGAGCAGTACCAAGCAACAATTTCGAGTGTTGACAGCAACGAAGCTCCGGTGGGCGAGTCGACGACAAATCGGCTGGTTCAGCAGTGGGGAATCGGTGATGCTAAACGCATTACCGATCTTCCATCCTACAGCGGTGCGAACGATGGTCCGGATAATTTTCAAGAAAATTCGACGACGTACAGTGGAGACACTGAAAGTTTCATGGGACTGGAGAAAAATGATTCCACGAGTCGCAATACCGGCGCCATTGAAGACATTTACTACGACGTCGTTACCGATAATGCCGACGGCACTGCTGCAAATAATTCTACAGCTGCGAGTACATCGCGATTTGTTGAAATAACAATGCTGACGAAAACGAGTCAACCAACGACTGAGATACCATCGAAGAGTTTCGACGGGTCGCAACCACTTTTCGGCGAGTATGCCGATTACGGTCAAGACTCGAGATCGGCAAAGAAAATAACACCGTCGACCGCGAAAATCGAAAATTTCGAAGAACACGGCGCTTCGAGAATTCGCAAAGAAATGGAAAAATCGGTCACACCGAAGATGATCCCAGTTGCGAATAAATTGTTCGACGTGAGAGCTATGACGAAGAGCGCTACCAAGGGGCCAAAGGACGGAATTTCGTGGTTCGAGAATGTCACGACAGCGCGAAAGATCGCGCCGATTCTCGTGAGACTCGACGAAAACGAGTATGTGGAGTTGAAGAATGTTCGAACACCGCCGCGTGAAGTTTACGTTCTCTACGAGTGCGGACCACCGGTCGTGATCGGCGCTTACGAGACGACGTCAACGAGATCGGTTGTGTCCTCGACGAAGCACGAGGTAATGACGAGGACCACGAGGCGAGATGGAGCAACCACGGCGAAGAGACTTGATGAAGCAACCACGGCGAAGAGACGTGACGAGGCAACCACGACGAAGAGCTCACCGACGAAGCAGAGACCGCTGGATTTGTCCAGCAGTTTGCAGAACCTACGAGATCTGATTCCAGCGACGGAAATTTCATTCGTGCGAAAAAGCCACGACGAGCGATTGAACGAGAAGATCGATCTCGAAGATACAACATGGGATCCCGAAGACGATGGACCGATTCCTCTCTGCGGTGGCTCGATCGACAACGAGTTTGCACGATCGTTGACTGTCAATACCGCGGAAACTCCCCGAGAGTCGTCGGAACTGTTCGACACCGCTGGAGAATCGATCAACACCGTGCCAACTAATCCTGTGGAAACTTATCGAGCTAAAAATTCGACCAATGTTTATTCCAACGCAAAAAATGCCACATCAGATTCTGTAAAACATACGGAGAATTTGTTCGAGCCACTGTCAGTCTCGTTGGAAAGATCGAGAGACGACTCGAGGCGAAAGAAGATTCTTGACTACTCGAACAACGCTCGAAAGATCGCTGTCTCCACGCCGAAACGGATGGCGAAGAAGAGCGTGGAGAAGAAACATTCACCGGCGAAAAAGAGTGAAAAGATTTCGAAGAAACGAAAAAGTTACCGATCGTCGAGATCGGCAATTTCACGAAATGGCAACAAAACCGAGACTTGGGAGGGTGAGATTGATCTCGAGAGCAAAGAGGAAATTACCACGATGAAAGATCGCAGAGACGATGCGAAGAGAAACGTCGCGTGGTACGATTACGCAACTTACGACGAGGGTTCACTCGGCAAGGATGGAACTCGCAGATCGCTTCTCGGGCTGTCGAAATCGTCGATAGTTGGCAAAAACGGAGTTACGAAAAAATCCAAGAGTGGCAAAGTTACGAGGAGGAAAACGCGAAAATTGCGACAAATTCGTGGCGGCGAGACGAGACAAATCGATTTTCGCAAGAGTCCGGCTCTGGACTCGGGAGTATTGGAGGACGATGACAATCCCGTCGAAACTTCGAGTTTGCTCGACAAAGTTATGAACATGATCAATCCGAGGAGTGACAAATCGACGGTGGAGATTGGCGATGCGATCGTCGACAGAGATTACGGAACGAAGGAGGAAAAGCCTCGAAGTCTTCTCGCGAAAGTCAAGGAAATAATTGGCAATGCAATTGGTATTGGCAAGAAGAACGAAACGACGGTATCGACGACCAAAGTTGCAATATCAACATCAACGAGTCGAAGGTACGGCGAAGGGAACGATAGTCATCGAAAGTTAGTGACGATGAGGATGACGTCCGAAAAGCCTCACGTAACGATGCAGAAAGCTATGAAGAAGATACATCATGAGGCGAGGATTCGTCATCCGCACAGTCCGAAGAAAAAATCGCACAGCAAAGCGCACATTGGCAAAATACCGAAACAGAACAGAGCGAAGAAGATACAATCTTCGAAAAGCTTGACGATAAAGGGTCACGTGAAGATCCCGAAAATATCGACTGTGAGAGAATCGAGAATTAAAACTACACGTCGTGGAGCAAAGAAGAAATCGAAACCTACGGGAAAGACGACGAAACACAAAACCTCGAAAAAAATAAAAATAGCAAAACCGAGATCGAATCCCGAAAAGTCTAAGCCGATGCCCGAATTATCCGTGCCGAAGGAGAGAAAGCTCGTTTTCAAAAATGACGCAAAGACTCTGAATGTTAGCGCTATAATACCAAAAGTTCGAGATCTCGTGGAAAGACAAAATTTGGGCAGTGTCGAAAAGATAATCGTGTACGTCGACAAGAACGAGCAAAAACGTAATTTTATTGAAAATCAAAAAAAGAAGATGAAGAAACGAAGGGATAATATTGAAATGGATGGAACTTTGAAAAAACGTAAACGAGCCGAAGTAGAAAGGAAGGAGACTTTTCATCGTCAGAGAGATATCGCAGATTTGGGAGAAAAGTCTCGCGTAATTGCCGATGGCGATGAGAGTATGGCCGATCAACTGGAGAAGGGAGGATTGTCGTTCGATGGCGTTTCACTGGACGATATTGTTTCTCGGGTTGCAGATGAGATACTTAAGAGTGCCGTCGACTCGGAACAGGATACTGGAACGCTCGATCCTCGAATCCAAGTCAAAGTACGTTCATCTAATATATATTTTCGAAAGTTGTCTGTCTGTCTGTCTGTCTGTCTGTCTGCCCAACTTCACACAGACAC
>JABFVB010147421.1:0-14591 GCA_018812205.1 Adelognathus sp. PSUC_FEM 10030001 | reverse complement strand
ATACATATTTAGAAGAGTTAACAAACGATCTTCATGAAAAAAGTTTGGTTACGGGGGATTTATTGACATTTTTCATTTGTTTATTTTGGAATTCTTATAATGGAAAACCAATCTTTGCAGCATCTTTCATGTGCGTGATTGTGTTCCAATTTGTATTCCATCGAGAAGTGTTCACAAATTTCATTGAATCTCACGAGGGCTCAGACTGTTCGTTAGTACTACTTTCGCGATTAGCGTGAGCTGATATTGGTTTTTGCAATATGGGGATACATAATGAATCATTGTTATCCATACATTCCATGCGAGTTTGGTTATGATGAGGTGTGATTACTTTATACGTAATGGGTTGAGGTAGGCTAGTCGCTCCGTTGGAAGCTTCTCAGTGAGGGCATTCAATCAGTTTGTCATAATAATAATAATATCAGTTTCTTCATGAAGAAACCAATGACGAGGTTCGTCCACGAGCGGTTGTCGCTACAGTTCTTCCTTTCCAACTCCTTTTTTTGCAATTCACAAATACATTCGTAGATTCGAGTGACATACATACGGATTTCTTTTCTTTTCGAATGAAGTGCTCCTGAAGTTGTGAGGTTCGTTCACATATTTGTTCCTGAATTGTTGTCGGCGATTGTTGGAGTATTTCTTCATATTATCGATGAAGGACATCAAGCCATCGTTAATAACCACCACAGTGAATATTCTTTGAAATTGGAAACGGATAACACCACGGATTTCCATCCGTGGCGTTTTCCTGGTTTGTTTCACCCACTATACACATCATTTGCTCGTTATCGGACTCTGACTCTGAATTCCCAATTCTGTGAAATGCTCCTTCGTAAATTTCATCCGAATATGATACAAGTGAACTCACGTGCAATGTCACGGTTCACACAATGCACGTGAGTTCTTGTAGGCGAGCGAAGAGTCGCCTGCGCGTGACTGCAGGGTGACACGTTTCTGTAGCTGGGAGGGGTTCGTTACCTTGCCATGTTTGGCCAACTCGTACGACGCGTACCTTAAACCGCTTCGTCTTTCTCGTATATACCAACGAACTCTATTACCGGAGCTACGGGGTGAAGGCATAGTTGCGCAGCACAGAGTCTGGTGTAGATTCAACAAGATTACGTGCGGTGCAAGCTTCGCGCGTACACACCGAGCTCAAACAGAGACACGATGCTATTGGTGGCCTCGAACAAGCGTGTCTGAAATCTCGTTAAATTCAAGATTTTACGTCTTCAATTTCGTCGCGAGAATCTTGGAAGACTGTGCGGTAATGCAGTTACGGTTAAAATTACGAGATACATACCGCTTTTGCTATACGTATTCAGAATTAATATCTCATATTGTCGAAGGAAGAAATGTCAAGTAGGGAGTGACTTCATTATTGTATAGAAACGTTGAAAATATAATATTTTATCATTGCATGAACGAAGAAAATTCAATATTTTTTTGAATGCATGTCCTCACAGTGGAATATGTAGTGGAAAATGTTTTCGAGTAGTTTTGGGTGATGTTCCTGTTGAATATTCAATTCATTGAAAAATCCCTGGGCATCTTGTCGGGTGCAACTATTCCTTTCAACCCCTATGGAAGACAAAACACTCTCACCACAAATGTGATCCCTCGCACTTTTTTCCTTTATTGAACTCGAGCCTTATCCTCACAATTCTGTAAAATTACGCATTCTCCAATAAATTATTTTCAACAGCACCTTGGCGTAACGCCATAGAGCTGACAATTTCCGCGATCTTGTTACGTATACTTAATTAACGTCAGAGACTAACGGCATTACACACGGTGTGTACCGCCTCCGTTCAGCTGTAGCATCGTGCCGCGCACTATAACACACTTCTACATCCACTGGCGTAATATGTGCGAACACACATTGTTGCTGGCCTCTGAGCGGAACCCTCTCACTGTGCTTCCATTCAATCACACTATAATTGGAAATCGTCATCGATCGTATGCCGACTGCACGAAGCCTCCTCGGCTGTCATAGGTAATGAAATTCTCTCGAACGCCGGTGGCATGTTCTCGACGATTCATATGTTAAATCCTCTAGCCGGCGTATATATATCCGTACCGAGAAAGCTCAGAGATATTCGGAAATCTGATTCAATGCCATTCGGCGCACATGAGTAAGATTCACGATTCGGTATTAGTCAAACAGTGCCGGTCACGGTGCATATTGTGCGGCTCCATGATGGATTCTCGACATGCACGCTCACAATTGTACAGCCCAAATTTCAATGCAAATTGAACGTATAGATGTGTAAATGCTCGTTGACTATAAACTGCTATGGGAATCAAAACCACTGAGCTAATTAAAATATCAAACAAATTTTGATGCAATAACTTTATTGGTATATCTTTGCGAATAATATTTGTGAGGTACATTTCTTCGAGAATTGCTATGATGTACCTGAAAATCTAGATATTGCGAGTTGAATAGAACTGCACTAATTCATATCCATTCGTGTTACTTCATCGTGTTTTTGGACTTTGCATATTTTGAGAAAAATCAAAGATCGAATGGTTATTTACGAGCAGCAAGACACGATGGTGGTGAAAACAATGAGCGACAGCAATAAGTCAAAGAGACCAAGCTGGGCGAGAGAGGAGAGCCGCGGAAAGGAGCAATGAGCAACGAAACGCGAACAGGGAGCGAAACGCGCCGGACCAACTTCCTAAACGCGAGGTGAAGCATGCGCTCCGGCGCACCGGCGAACCATCCATCCTCGTCTTCCTGTCGTCTCGCGCCAGAAACTCCAGTGGCACCGGCATCGCAGCATCGCCGTGCCGCTGTCGGGGTATCCAAAAACCAGCGTGAATAATGGATCTTGTCGGGAATATCCGCGGAGGGTACATGCTATTTATGTATATCTACGTGCACGCCTACCCTGTGAAAGTCCTCCCTTCTTCCCACTCGAACACGACCTTCTCGGAGCTTTCCAACTGTTTTTTTCCCGCGTGTTCGCCACGAACCACGCGAGTGCGAATGCTCAACCGTAATCTGCTATCAACCGCAGGGAATGCAAGGAGCAGAGAGCTATTAGGAGTGAAGGAATGACGAATAAGCGATTTCGATTCTGTGAAAGATTGATGTGAGGCGTTGGTTCCCAACAAATCATGAAAGAAGATTGTCGAAGGAAGGGGTCGGAATGTTGAAGCCTTCGTTGGTGAAGCGAGTTGGAGATAGGAGTGATGCACGAGGCGTGAACACTTCGGATGGTCATAATTATCGATACTGGGAACGGGATGAGATACCAGCGAATCAACATACTTTCGTCATTAAGAACCGAATATCAGTGGTATTTCAATAGTGGAAGACGATGGAAAAACATCGGGAAATCGTTGTAGAAGTTCTAACCGAGCGGAGCAATCGTTTCGCACTGATCGTGAGAGAGAAACACTGCTGGCGGACGTTAGGGTCTATCTGGAGTGGAAAAGAAATTTGCAAGCGTGATGTATCGCTGGCGAAAAGGGATAAGAAAGCGGTGTCGAGCGTAATCTTGCGCGGTGCAACCACGACATTTTTTGATATCCGTCTTCCCCCTTTTAGCGTCAAGAGAACCACCTCAAGAAACGTGCGCGTGCTCGTCAAGCGTTGTCATCACCCAACGTGAGTACTGTAATCTGTTCCAACGCCCTCTTTCCGCGCTCTTACGTCGGTCGAACCGGAGAGACGTTTTCGACAATTGATGCGAGTAGAATCGAAAACGACAGCTCATCGAGGTGAGGAAAAAGCAAGAACACTTCCGTTACACGTAGTTTCCGTTACATACGATTCGATATCTGATATCACACTTTTCCTACGTCTGACGTCACCCTCTTCAGGCAACTGAATAAGTAAATGTTCTCGGAAAATAAATTTCAACAACATAGAGGATCGCGGAGATGTGATCATTAACAATGACCAGCATGGATCCATCGTTTCAAGAAGAATCGAGAGACGACCGAATTACAAGAGAAGGGCCAGATGCTCCCCTTGCTAATTTTGTTGTGACTGCACGTGAGTTTATTTCTCGATAAGAACTGCTCTTGAGCCGCCTTAGACGCTGTCACGAAAATGCTGTGCCGAAATATACATGTAGCATAAGTGGAGTTGCACGACAAGATCTCGCCGGTGCACGTGTGACCCACCGCATCATCCTTAGAGTCTCGAGATTGCATGTTCGAGTCGATTTAAATTGTCAATAATTACGCGGGTTCGATGTAAGGAGATAACGACGAGTGATTAAAACTTCCGCAGTTCTTGTATTTTTTGAAAGATTGACTGGTGAAGGGAACATAGAGCTTTCCGAAAAGAAGGAGTATGGCCAAGTACGGAGAAGTTGTCATTCATCACGGCTAAAAGTTAGCGAGTTGGCGAGTTATTCTCTTCAATGTATGAAGCGAGGAGTCTCCTGCCTCCGTAAAGGCCGTTGCTTTGTCTCAAAAACGGCGCTTTCGAGACATCGTCGTGTTATCGCCGAGGCTCTTTTCCTCTCCGCTTTCATGACATTATAATGATGGCAAAGATACGTCGCAGATGCCTCTCAGCCAGCTCGAGAGCCTTTAGTAGGTGTGCGCGCGAGCTAGCAGCAGGTTCAAACTCCTCTCTCCAGGTATTTCGTCGCAAAAGAAACTGGTACATCACCTGAGCAACGAGAGCCGCGTAGGGAGTATAAGTGCATTACTCGCAGCCTCGTATGAGGTATAGTTCTAACGGGATTCCACGAACCATTACGATGAACGAACCTGGCACTGAAGCGATGCATCTGGCGTAGAAAGAAGTACCCGACGAAGTGTACGAGGTCTCGAGGGCAAATTGATTTATAAAACCTTCGCGCCTCACCCGGGCTCAGGAGCTAACATCTGCTGCGATGACCTCAACGGCCCATGCTCGTCTCCCGTAAAAGTTTCAGTACAGGTGACGCAATTCCTTTGCAAGAGCCGCAGGTAGTGCAGTACACCGTTTTATGTATTTCAATTCTCTTTGCGTCAACACTCTTGAGTAGGAGTGCATAATGTACGGGTGATTATGCGTTGCGCTTTGATGCCAGCTTGATTGAAGTTCGACCAAGCGCATAGGTTTGCAAAATTCAACGGTTCCCAGCGAGCGTATATGGCTATCATACGAAGTAGTCTGAGGTGCGAAATTCAATTCATATGATGTTACTCATGATGACTGAATAACCACTTACTATGCCCAAGGGGCATTCCTGTCCACTATTTCGTTCACGAGCTTCAAGCTGAATGGAGTTTCGGTGAAAAAGAAGTCGGGATACATTGGAGTGTTTACGATCACGAAGAAAATGTAACGCTAGGACATCAAGAGAAGGAAGTGCTGCTTCAGCTAGCCACGGTTTCAGCGTATGCGGATTCATTTGTAGTACGAAGCAAAGAACATGAAACACGCGGATCTCAACTTTATTCCTGTCACGAAAAATTTCCTACAAAATCAGTATCCATTCGATATGACGGATGTTGGACATTCTTCGTTCTGTAGGACGCTTAAGTCCATTAATGAGAAAGGAAAGTGATCAAATTTAGTTTAATGTTTGTAAACTTCTATTGCAATTCGATTCTCGAAAACTCCAATATGTCATTGACATTGAGAATTTCGTCAACTGCCTATTCACCTCATTGGACCATCCCGTTGGGAGTGATTCCTGAAAGTTAATAATTTAACGATATCGTTCCACAACCACTAATACCTCTCACTCCAACGCCAATGAAGAACATGATGACAAATTCAACGCCTCAATAATTGATTGGAATCGATTCATGCGAGAAGATTCACGGGATGTGACTTAGGGGAGAGGTAGAATTGTTTTGAACGAAATTACAAGCTCCGTCTGAAATTCGGTACTCCTCAATGGTCTATCCTTGTTTCGCTGATCTCTGGATCTTCACAATTAGCGGTTGTCTTTTCCTAATAATTCTCCAAACGAGAATTCTTTTCCAAACACGAATAAACGAACGGAGGATCCACGGAGGTATAGCAGGATCAGTGGCGACATCCGGAATTCGGATTGAAATATCGCTAAGACGAATGAGACTGGTGGTGTGCTCGTTCCTGTGAGGTCGTCTGGCGCAAGCATTGTCAGAGTGAACACTCCTCGGTTTCGCAAGAAACCGGGCCACGTTGACTCCGTCCTTATCTTGTTCACTGTCAAGAATACCTCGTACAATACTCGAGGCTGTTTGCATAAGGGAGATGCTTTGTTGCAGACCGTGGAGCGAAACAACACGGTCGCGTAGAAGCTCCTGTTCGCTCTCCGCGATTACCGGCGTAAGATTTTCACCCTTGGCAGAGTCGTAGTGTCCTCACGCTTGGCTCTTCCGCTCATCCACTTCGGGGTCCCTCTCGAGTCGCGTTCTTACCCCTCCACTTACCTCTCATCCGTACAACTCTTCGTTCCTCTCACCGCTTACATCCGTTATTTCTGCTTCGTTGTTCTCCTGAGCCGGGTTTTCGTCCCACCACTCCTTCTCATCGGGATGAGGAAACTGGCACCGTCATGAATTGTCGACTCTCAGGTATTCTGGGACTTGTCGTGCTCTGTCACCGCTCTGACAACATATTTGGTACCGACTACGCACGACTTCACTCTGCTTGTGAGCCATACTCAAGAACTGCAGCAACCCCTTGATACACTGTTAGTTAACGACAAGCCGAGCTTCCAAAATGCGTAACCGATAGGACGTCTCAATGATATAAAGTCATGTCAGAACTGTGTATGATAAGGATAGCTAATGGCGATCGGTAGACATGGACGAAAAAATGGAAGGGGCTAGACACCAATGTTTGCATCAAAAATGAGTCTGGAAGCTGAAAGAGTGGAAAATAGTCATTGAGGTATCGATGTGTCTGAAAAATAGAACCATAACTTTTTTCCAACGGGAAGAAAATGGCAGAGTATCGAGGTTCAACGATATTTTCTACTCGCTCATACGTTTGATTTCTTTTTAACCTAGTGATATATGAGAGGACGTTTCTCGATTATCGCGTGCGATACTTTGGAGCTGTAGCGACAGTTTACTCTCAGTTCACATGAAAATGGAGTTGATACGCGGATACGATTGAAAATGGTGGCGGAAAAGGCGAGCGCAACATGTTCCACTCGAGCGTGGCACCCAGGATATCGTTGCTCGATACTCAGCATCGGTCTGACTGTTGGGGCTGCACGACAAACTGCGTTCATTTATCAAACTAAACGACTCCGATTGCGCCTTCGAGGAAACAAATCACGAAATCATCTCCACGACGTTTCGGTTCCTTGCTCTTTCTTACTGTACTTCAATGGAATCAATTTTTGCAGCACGAATTATTTTCAATGCCACCGCATATATTATGGATTCGGATGAGCGCTCCTCGTGTTCAGTACACCATGTACAGGGTACATGGGTAGTTTAGAATCACTATCTCTATTGTATTCGGATGGTAGTCGGAAACAAAAAAAAAACGATTTGACGCATGATTAATGTTCTGCTCGCCTTTAATAAAAAAAAACTGCTTTCCGTTTCGTCTCCGGCGTAGAAAAGTACGAAAAAATATGTGGCTCGGAGAATTTTCCAGGATCCTTCGATTGGAAGAATTTTCTAAGCCTTCCAAATTACGTTTTTCATTGCTCTGTAACAGCCCGAAAAAACGAGTCACTTCAGATTTCTCGACATTCCATCGGTAAGCAGAGATATCGGAGTTTGAAATTATCTGGGATCATTATTTTCCGGAAAATCAGGTGAGAACAAACAAATTTCACGAGAGCTATAGCCGATGTATAATTGGTTGGGTAATGTTTTCTCAAGTACCCTTTTTGAAGCTTTTCAAAGCCCTTCGACAATAATACTGAATCATCCTGTACACATAAGGTTGGGTGAAACCTTTCGATGCCCAGTCGATCAGTATGGAAAAACTCTAGAACACTACTTTCCACGGGTGCATGCACGTTCAAAATGCGAGACTGATCGAGAGCGGATATCGTCACAGCTTCCGATGGAAGTATCCTCTATCACAAGAAAGGATCACCTCAGCACGAAGGATCAGCTTTATCGTTCAGAAAGGACAAAAGGATAAACAAACGACTTTTCAAAATATATATAAGACTCTATGAAGCAGACGGAGTCTCCTGTTACAGGACTCCTGAGAGTCTTGTAATAGGAGACTCTTTACAAGGGGTCATCGCCGGGGCTAGCGCTGCAAAGCATACCCTGAACGGAAGACCCTTTGACCCAGATGGTAGGTGCTATAATGCCGGCGAAAGCGGGCGAACCTCGAGAATGTTTTCCCCATCGACATAAGATCATCGTAACGCATAGTGAAAGCTATGAAGAATCGCCGAATTGTTAAAACCTACACCGCTTGAATCATTCATCGCGAGGTACCACGGTCGGTCTGTTACACAACATTGGAAGATGATTACTACTTCAAGGCATAGCTCAGGCTGTAGCAAAGATCCACGTGGTTAACATAAATTCCCATCGAACACGAATTCTTCTTTTTCTTCCTCCCTATGAAAGTACTACCATGAAATATATGACGATAAAAATGAAAAAACGATAGGAGATACCGATTGAAAGTGTATAAGACTTCACGTCGATATGGTATTTTTTTCGTGAGTAGGTTTTACGTGCGAGTTATGTCTGATAGAGCGAACGGTCGGAGAACCCCGGGTTTCCTCCGATACGTGCCGTTGGTCATCCGACCTACTCGCTGATACGTACACCACTCCGGGTCTTCGACCCTTTTATCTACCCTCACTGTCGATATAGCTTTCGTGGAAAAGAGGTTTACGGACGAAGGCGGAATGGTTTGGGGTGTAGGCGACGAGAGGTGAGGCCTCACCCCGCCGAACAGCGTGGAGAGAGCATCAGACCTATCTTCGTCCTGGTATACAGACCCATCACGATTCTCGAATGCAGGCCTGCTCGGTCCGCCGGACAGACATCCCCACCGCTTTACCCTGCAGAAGGACGTTACCGTATTTCCGGCTGGACGATTGCTTTGTCTCGAATTGCATTCTCACTGCGAGATATATACGTTCGTCCCGCGACTCGGTCTGCACCGGTACGTTCGTGCACAGCTTCGACTGTAGCCACGTATCGGGTGACATCGTTACGTGATGTCCGTACCTCCGGACGTCCAAGGAAGATTCAACGCACCCGGCTTCCTATTGGATTCAGAACCGGAAGTCCTTCGCACCAGAGACGGAGACCTTGCTTCGTATATCTGTAGGTTAGAAGGCGGATGACCCCCGAGCTTCGAGTTGTGACACGCGAATAATCAGAGTAATTCTCTGTCGCACCGATGAAATAACTATTCGAAGTACTGATTTATGCCTGGTTACGTAGGATGGATTGTATATTGATTGAATTGAGAGCGATCCAGTACCGGTCAAGGAAACTCATAATCAGTCGTGACTCTGGCAAAAGGGATTCAATGTCACTAGTTGACTTGGCTACTTGACTATGGTGCAGGAAGGTGCATTATGAGTGCGGATTGATATCAAACTCTTAAATCACATTGCGTGGGTAGAGGGTTCATTGAATGATTCATATGAAGAACCGATGAAATGTGAAGGGTGAGATTTTGGATTCGGTGGATAGGACGACGGTCGTTGACACGACCGATGGAGATTCGATACCATCGCTTCCATTCCAAAGGCTGAGACCTCGAGAAAGCATGATCCTTCTTTGCATATCTTGAGCGCTTTCCAAGCCAGGAAAAAGTGCGATATTTCGCCGTCGACACTTGCTCCGTGGGCGATAGTCGTATCCACTTCGTGATTCTCTAGACCGAAAGTGCTGAAAGTGTTGGAATTTCTTGTGGTGCAGACGTAGACAAGAAATCCTGACCTACACCCCAGCTCTCTCTGCGAACAAACTACGGGTAATCCTCGAGGTTCGACCTCGGGCGCCGGGATCACGCACACCCTCTTTTCTTGGTGACGCAGGTTTCGAGAGTCCGATGTTTCGATTTCGATAATGGACTCTCAACTGTGAATCGTATATACCATGTTTTCCGTCTCCATGGAGGTCCTTAACTCATAGCATGAAATAGACATTGTTATTTTCTTATTGTATGACATTGCTTTAAATAATGAGTGCAGAAATAAGGAACGAATATCGCTGATGGAGAAAGCAAATTGCTTGTGTCGGTCCGCTCTTTGATGAACTGAGTTCTGATCGATTTTTCTGTGAACAAGTACATATTTTCGAAGATCTGGCATTGTGAAAAGCAAAGGAACAAGTTCAATAAAGTATCCACAATATCATACCATCCTGTACAATATTTCCATGGAAAGCTTTATCGTATATCAAAGTACCCTATTCGTACGATCGACGAAGATGGGATCAGATGTCGTGGATACGGTACAATATCTAGATTCATCGAATAGATGGAGTCAGTCCTCTGGTCGGTTGGTCGAAACATGCAATGTTTATTTATGTCTTATCGCTGTAAATTGTCTTTCTTATCTATCTCGCGCTCGGGGCATATCTTCGAATGCCAACGTGTTCTTAACAAGTCATACCCTCGTTGCTGATAAGAAATGAGAGATGAGAAGCGTAAAACTTGCAATTTTGTTTTGTCGGGCGAAAAGGAGATAACCGCCAAGGTGGCGAGTTTTTTGAGTATACCCCCGCTGTAGTCGCGCTCGCCAAGCGATGCTATACATTGAACTATACGGTTCATGCCATAGGGGACAACAGCGGGGCTAAAGAGAAAAGTTTATCTGGCGCCATCGTCGTCCGAGCGTTTTTGCCTCTAACAAAGAACGCGAGGAACGCGACGGCTCGGTATAGTGTTTGAGCCATGCAAGGGACCTGCAAAGACTACCGAGTGCGAAAGAGCACCCTCGTAGAAGCGTTGGCTCGGACGATGTTGAAAAAGAGAAAAAAAAAAACTAAGAATTACAGCACGAACTCTGCAGCTCGATTTTCTATCTTAGAGCTCGAGCTTTTGCCACGAAACTTCGAGACTGGTCGGCCTACATGCTTCGTCTGATGTTTTGTTCCACTTAACAATGACACCGACGAGGGTATGTAGCCAAGTCTTGAGGCTGGTTTGGTTGGCACATTGAGCACACTGCACTGACTCTCTTCCGATGAACACGTGATAAGCAGATGGTCATGAAGAAAATCGCTATCATTAGCGGAGTCCATAACATAATCAGTCCTTACTTCTTCGTGATGAATGTTTCACGACACTCATTCACTATCAACTACCGCAATTACCTCAATAGGCAAGGAGACTAGTTGGGAAATGGGTTCGTAAAATGTGAAACTCGACTGGTATTTGGAGACACGCATCAATATCAAACGGTGATGCTGTAGCCCCCTTCACAAAATAGAGGAACCAAATTCCTCTGCGAAGTACATTCAACTTTCAACCTATGAAAATAATTGGAAATCCTCGGCCGTTCAAGGAAACACGTTTTTCCTAAAAACACGCCAACATGTTATCCAAACGTTCGCATTGCTAGTAGCGAAAAACTTGCGATAAAACGCAGTGAAGAACGTGTAATGGCCCCTCTTGGGTCTACAGCCGTAGAACCGGATAATATATGTTTGCGAGGGGATTGACAAAGTGTTTCATCCAACACTGCCTCTTCGTTTTTCCATTGCCTCGGGGAATGCGTACAGGGTAGACGTGGCAAGAGAAATTTCCGTGTAGGGAAACTTGCATTGCCTCCGTAAGAACTACCAGCCCGGCAGCAGTTTCACAGAGATCCTTTTCTTAGCGCGCCTCTATCCCATCGCTATAGCCGTTTCTGTTCACGCTCCGTTGGTTCCACGTTAAGAGTTTCCCAGAGACTCAACGTCTCGGCTCGAGTGCGTGTCTAGCACTCGTCAATTTTCAAGCACAAATGAACCTTTCCACATGCCAGCGAAACTCCCTATCGCTCAATCCGGCCAACCTTCCATCGTATTCATACATCAGCTTTAAATTCGCTCTCGCATCTTCAGAGTTCGAATTCGTCGGTCAGAGGTTTATGTGCTTTGACATTTCAAATCTCCAACTTGAGCACCCTTTGTGAACCCTTTCTACTTACCCTCCGAGCGCTCGACCCCTCACGTGATGAGAGCCAAGACGGTCTCGAGTTTTCGATTTTCACGACAAACAAGTTTCAGAAGAGATTTGCTACTTTCACATCTGCAGTCGAGTGAGCACACTCGCCGTTGCCGTGTTCAATTTTTCTACATTTCACCACTTCTGCGCCCGTCTCACGAGCTTCACTACGGTACTGAACTATGTAAACAGTCTACATACTCCGTCCTGTTCATCTTATTCGAGTTGCTGCTCGATGGATTCAAGCTCTGGCAACGGAACCAAATCTTTCTCACAAAGTATCCGGAATGTGACGGTAAACTTTTCCAACTCTAGTTTCGCGTAGCTCACCAGCGACGATATATATATTCTCGTATACAAGCGGCTGCACGAAACTCTTTTTACGCCCTATTTCTCTCTGCAACAGCATGGTGTGCTTGTGGGATGAAGCTTCTTTCGCGAAAATTCTGCAGACACACGAAAGCTGTATTCAACTCTCGGGAGCCGAGTATAGTTGCAATGGCAACCTTGCAGCGACCATGGTCTTTTTTTCCGAGCTTATTTTGAATTGGATTGTATTGAAACGTGCTGGGATACTTGTTCACATCTTTTCCAAGGAGAATCTCATCGAGAAATTCGGCCATACCACGTTTCTTACTGCCGCTGGCTTTCTACGGGCTGGCCGTGAAAGAGCCTGGAGGTAAATCTTGGAAAAATAAGCGATCGATCGAGGACAATTTCGAGAATTCTCTACGATAATTTGAGAGCCATCATGATGGTGTGGGATCTTCCTATAAAATCGAAAATCAACGCCAACATCTCTTCATCTCCCTCTGACACTCTTATCATTTATAGTATGGGGCTCAATGTCCCGGAATTACACTATTCCTCCATGAAGTTATACCACAGTGACGGACTTGAGAAAAAAATAGCGTAGAAGATTGTTTTCTGCAGTGAAATGCCCCCGATTTCGACGAATTTTCAGGGTGTGTTCAATTGTTATCAGCTGTATTGAAATAATTACTGAGGAGTTACCAGTGTAGGAGCTCATTAGGGTCATATCCCAAGTAGTACATCATACGTACGTGATCACGTCGACTTAATGCAACGAATAAACATAATTAGGTATGTGAAATATCAAAGCCCCAGCATCTGGCCACTCACGCATCATGTACAGGTTCAGGATGTACAGGAGTATCATGTACAGGTTCTTTCTTTGGACATCACGACCAAACGAAGCTGAAGAAAACAGGGTGTTTAGGTTGACACCCCAATCGGTGGTACATTGCTTCCACTTCGGTTCCGTCTACCAACAGAAAACGAGAATATCCGTGACCGGAGCCGGCGAGGTGTACCATCGCTCCTCAATTAATTACAGCGATGCGCGCAAGGACCATTCCTGCGGTTCTAGCTTTGTCGAAAGAGTTTTCCGATCATCGGAAGGGCCCCACGGGACCCAGCAGAGACAGATCCCTCTCGCCCGCCCTTCCACCAACGTCTACTCTCACAGTTTGTTCTCTTATTTTTTTCACTTCACGTTTCTTTTCACAGATTCCTCTCGCTTGTCCCACCACGAGGAAAACCAATGTATGGTTTCCCCTTATCGCCCAGAGGGAAAGAAGGCTTACTGCCAATCGCGTCTCCTCCAACATCCCCTGGCGCAGCACCGCTACTACTATCTCGCGGTGAATTCCTATCGAGTGCAAGGAACCATTATAGGGAGACTTCGGGTTTCGAGGGATAAACGCGTGGTGTGAGTGACTCGTGGGATTTCAGATGGTCCGGAATTCGAAGCGTAGGCCCCCTCGCTGTTTTATCGTTCCCTCTTCCACCAGCGCTATACCTGCAGGATGGCAATGTATATCTGGTATAATAAAATTTTCGTTGGTTTGTCAAACATCCGTGCCCTAATCGATGACATGATCCAGCTAGATACGACTCTTTTTTTTCGAGTTCATTTCGACAAATCCACACAGCACCCAGCGCTATTTTCCCCAGATATGCACGACTGCTGATTTATCCACTGTGACCAAGTGGTCCACGTGGATTAACTTTGGGTGTTTGGGTGCTCGTGGCGCAAAGCCTGCCATCGAGCTGCATTTACATCTTCTCCATTATACTTTCTTCCCAATTCTCGAAATGGGAACTGAGAATGAGAAAATGGAAATTGCAGCGGCGTTCAGAACCGTGTTTGTGCCGAATACAGAACGTATCTTGTCTCATGGTGAACAATGCGATTTTCCAATAATTTTCTTTACCCGATATAAAAGCGAACCTAAAGACAATTATTTTTCGGCTTCCCCCAGCTGTATCAAGAGCAAAACTGTTTCGTGTTGAATCCCAGAAAGGATATATATGAAGGTATATATGTAAAGTATCGAACATTTCATTTGTATCGAGGTTATATGATATTCATGAATGAATACCTCTTCTACCCGAGATGAAAATATACCTCGAATTAAGCATTCAAGAATATCCTCTCGATGCAACAGTCTCGAAAGCAAAACTTGTCTTACATACATCCCGGAAAGAATTAGATGAGTGCAAGAAATATTGT
>JABFVB010146315.1:0-14624 GCA_018812205.1 Adelognathus sp. PSUC_FEM 10030001 | reverse complement strand
AGATACCTTTCCGGGAATGCTTGTGGCAGCTGCTGAAGAAACAACGTGTAAAACGCAGTACGTGCTGTTCGAAAAGGTCATCAATGCTATGTTGAATCGTATCCGAGAGCACCAGCAAGAGAACAAGTATCTAACCGATTAAAGCACATCAGTAGTACAGTCCCCGTCATTAATGCCTGACCTCGTCGCCTTTGTAGAGCTATTCGCATCGAACCAGGCATTAATGAATAGCAGTGTATATGGACAACTTTAGCGCGCGCTCGACCCCCACTCTTATCCCCACTCTTACCCCCACTCCAACTTACGTTTTCCCCTGTCACCACACTTCGTTTTTTCCAACTACTTACGCCTTTTTTTTCCCAACTTGCACGATCCCCACTCTTACTCCCACTCCGACATACGTCGTTTTTTCGCGACTTACGCCTTTTTTTCCCCAAACTTTTTTTCTTTCTCCATACTTACCGTCTGTATTTTTTTTGTTCCAGGTACAGAAATCTGTATCACCGACAGGAAATTCTGTTACCTCCAACGATGATATTCCAGCGATGGAAAGAGAGAAACGGCCACGACCAAAAAACTCTGCAACATCCAGCGAAGAAATTCCGAGGATAGAAAATCGGAACAGCAGCGAGCAACGAAGTTCTTCCGAGGATGGAAAAAACGAAACAGCAGCGAGCAACGAAGTTCTTCCGAGGATGTGGACGCGAATAAAATACAAATAAACTCTGTCTGGTTCATTAATTGTAATTTTGTAATTTCCAAAAACTACAGTTATTACAATTCGGTATTTTCAAGTGATCGAATAACATATGCTAAGTCTTCTCCTTCTTTTATCTCTCCCTCCTCCGGTGGTTCCTGTCAACAGAAAGATGTTTCGTACATCTAATTAAATTCGATGTTATAAATTTTACATTTTTTCGTAAATACGTACCGTTCTCGGGAGTTTCTCGATGCGCTGTTCAACTTCCGTCGTTTGTGCAAATTTCTCAGCTGCTTCTGCTGCTGCTGCCGCTGTCGCTGCCTCTTGTCTTCGACGACGCTAGTGAAGAATAAAAAATTATACATCATGAAAATATTTATTCTTATTTCTGAATATTCGCATAATTACCATAGCTCTCCTTCTCCTTCTTCGTCTATTACGAAGTCTGCGATACTCTTGATTGATTTGTTGATTTTCTTGCGCCGAAACCCACGCTTCTGTTGATTCCTCGGGATAACTATTACACCGCTCTTGAGACAAATCAATTGGGCTTTCTGAGCGAATAAATTTATATTGATAGACTCCTTCGACAGTGGGTATACTGACATACATCGTTTCCCACATTTTTTTCACCGTCTTGATTGCTCGGCAATTCACACAATACTGAGAAAAATTGACACGGCGCAGTGGGTAGTCAGCTAATGAAACCATACTTGCGCATAGCCAGCCATCATTTGCACGGGTGTCAAATATCAATCCACAGTGATTCGTCTCACACGCTTCGCTTAGAGCGAGGTAGGGGCGGCACTACTGCTGCGATATCAGTAAATGCAGCAAAGAACTCCCTCCTCCTCTATTCACGCCTCCGAGAGATTCCAGCGACGTCGACATCCACAACGCGCCCAGACGGAGAATAGCGTATGAGGGGAAGTGGGGAGTATACGAAGTCTCAACATGCTCGCGAGAAGCCTCGCTGCCTGTATCACCAATGCAATAGAAAAGGATGGTTGCAGCATAGGCGTAACCCCAACTTTTCTCATTATATTAAAGGAAAGGATAGTAACGAGTCGGATTTTTTTTTTCTTTCACTTCAAACTATTATTTTTATTCTTTCGAATGCAGCACTTTTGTACGCATCGAAATCCTCGTATAGTCGCTGTACAATTCGTATTTACAAAATATTTACTAGCAAATGCAATATAATATTCACGCGCTATTTTATCGTTTTCGCGTACATTTCCACTGAATAGAGAATAGAATCGAGCCAAACCAAAGCCGTTAGACAAATAATGCAAAAACACGATACAAAACTCTCCACACACATCTGATGAATCACTTTGGATCTGTTGGGTATTGTAGCGAAAGAATTTGCAGTTCCTTCGCAATCGGGCGAGGTGTTGTGGGATGATCGGTGGCCGTCCGTAGCTGTCAAAGTAGGATCCACTTCCATTTCGATCGACGTACATGGCAACCCAGTGCGTTCCAGGCTTTGTGTGGTCATCTGTATTGATTATCAGACCGGCTGGTCGTGTCCATAGGCTCGGAATTTCATCGGCTGCGTATACCCCCGTTGTCGCAAGCGGCAGATTTTTCAGTGTTTCCAGGATCTGACGGGTGTTCATACTCCGTGCATGGACATCAATAGAATGATGCTACATCAACCACGACGACGAAGTATATAATTTTTAATTCACGGTGTCGCACGTTTCCGGTTTCTTCACAGTTCCTTCCTTTATCACTCGTTTAATTTCATAGCTCACATAAGCTTCTGCAGACTGTGAACTGCTTTCTTCATAAGGATGTTTGCGGAACCAATTTTTTATTTTATATGCATTTCTCAAAGCACACTCCAAATATTTCCCATTGTGCATCAAAGCATGGCGCATACACATATGGTTCGAAGATGGTAAACGCATAAACAGTGGAACGTTGTTTTTCTCATCCATATCTAGGCATATAACATCGCGGCAGATTATATCGCGTAGAAGCAGAGCTGGGTTTTCGTCTCGTGTAAGAATTCTCCTTGATGCCCGTGAAATTTCTCTCAAATTTGCGTAAGCTTGTTTGCACGTCACATCGCCTTCGTACTACTCGAGACCGTGCTTATGCCTAGTTGCAGTATTATTATAATTCCTTGAACACATCGGCAGCTCTGCGAAGGGGTAAGGCGCTACGATAATCCAATGCGCCATCACCGACTTGTTAATACATACAACCGCTATTTCCTTCGGTATGAAGGCAAAATCCTTGTCTTTCATTCCTTGAATGTCGATGAATATATCCATTTTCACGTCCGGTTTGTTCGAAGTCTCCGGTTTAACTGATGACTCAATTAAAAAATCCCGTCGGTATATGTGAGGCGAGAAATTCAACACCTCTGATTTCTAACCACCAAAGTCCACGAGGACCTGGCGTGCTGAGTCAATTTCAATGACATTATCGTATTCTGCATATACGACGCAATTTACTGTCGAGCTGAGTGCGTCCTCGAATCGCACCTCGATTCTCACGCTCCCATGCTTGATGAGATTCCAATGCGATGAGCAGTTTGCCGAAAGATCGGGTGTCAGGTCGAATGCAAAAAGACAGTATCCGTTTGGATAACTTTCGCGGGGAATCGAATTTCCCTCGTTGAGGAAATGTATCCCCGTCCCCGTGAATAGCGTTTGATAAGCTTCCACATAGTGTTTATTCGTTGTGAAATCTGGCTGTAATGCTTTCGATGGGATTTGCACACCATCCACATAAAGTGAAAGATAGTTTATCTTGTAATTTTGAAAGTTAAATGGATTGAGTTTACGATCACCATTATATGCTCTGTTATCGACAAATCCGATGATAATTCGCTTGGGTAGTTGACCAAGTACTACATTATATCTATAGTCTCACCATGTACACCGGAATGTAATGATATAGCTTTGACCTCCACTCTTGTAACTGGGTACTTTGCCGTAGATTTCGCTAGACTTCTCGCATGAGATAGCAGCAACATCGGCGAAATTTTCGATCGCCGTATGAGGAGCGTAGCTTGAATAATGTTGATCGAAGAGTCATTATCCCCCGTTGGATCCATCAAACAAAAAGCATCTCTAGAGCGTACGAGTCTCAGGCGCGTCTCAACACCATTTATCAGAAAACGCTCCTGATTGAACACATCGCAGTGTAGATGACCCATCATATCGATAGATTTGCCAACATCAAGCAGATTCTTTCGATGATTCAATCCACTGTTCGTAGTACCTGATGTATCTTCCATAGCAGTAGCTGAATCATTGTACCAGAGTACGGTTGAGAGATGAGAATTTTTTGCAGCAGGTCCATAATTCAGCAACGTTTCGATGTAAGCACGATAAGCATACGCATTATTTGGCGGCGAAACTAGTTTTTGATTCAAAAACACATCCACTTGACTGAACATTGAGTGTAATAGGTTATTCACTGGTCCGATGCTCGGATTTTTGTCTTTTGCATCGTCTTTAACAGGCTTCTTGATCTGCACCCGAAGACTGAGCATAGTATGTGCTAGATCAATATATTCGTCGCCTTGTCCAGGTATAACGAATTCGATTGGTGAATCATCGGTCAGAGACGAGATCGGTTTGTAGTATACCCAATTCGAACTTTCAACCGCTGTCTGCGTAGGCGGTAGAGAAAATAACTCGAGTTCCGACTTCAAGCATTCCCGCGAGTGTGCATGAAGAAAAGCCATTTTTGTTTATCCAAAAATATCGGCTACCGTCCGTGGTTTCTTTTTTTTTCTTCTTCTTCTTCTTCTTCGATGATGTTGATGTTGATGATTTAACACGCTTCTTCTTCGTATTCTTCTTCCTCTTTTTTATTGCTTTTTTCTTGCGTGATGCTCTGCGTTTCGCGGAACGTTCAACAATAGACTGAAACGGGCTTCCAATTTTACGGATTTTATATCCCGAACCACGCATGAGCGTATCAATTTTTTCTAAGCCCTTACGCTTCAAATTTTCACCACTCTCACGAGCTCTCATTTTTATAGCGTCTTGAAGATTCATATGCTTGTCAAGAACGTCTCCGGCGACTTTGACACCAGCTCGCAATACCTCTTTTCCAGTCTCTTTTACGGTCTGACTAACACCCCTTTTTATATATGGTAACGCACGACGAAAAAGTCCTCCAAGATAGCTACCAATTCCGCGTCCTTGTTGATTTCTAGCAACACGAGTTATGCCACCATATCCACGATGTCCGATATGATCGTTATCAAAGTGATGTGGGTGATCATATTCATAATCCATGCTTAAGTGAACCGTCTGAAGTGTAGTGTCACCATCAACGTACCTTCCCCGAATGATATAGGATTTCCCAATTCATCCTTTATATCGATCTCGATTGAATTTATATTATTCCCCATGAGAGGGATATAATGATTAGTGGGAAAATTAATTATTTTCCTTGTTCCATAATTGGAGTGCTCAAATTCGATAGGTACGATGCGTAAGAGCGGAGTTTGCGAGTCGCCCGTAATATAAGACTCACATATGCTAGAGTAAACAAACAAGTTGTTTGGTATCGCATGACACAATGAAGCCGGTCTATGCCCGACATATGTTTCATCCGACTCAACTTCAATCGGCACGTGTTCATGGAATCCGAGTATCCTGGCAATACTCTGAGAGAGAACACAGCGATGAGAAGTGCTGTCACTGCAAATTCGTCTTACAACGACTACTCCGCCGTGACAAAGTTGGAATTGGAGATGCCCTGAAATACATGGCAAAACGTTTATAGCTTCCAACAGCTCTTCTACCGATTTATAAATTCCTGCTGGAATTTCATCTCTCTCGGATATTTTATAATTTATTCCACCGTAATATTCATCGTCATCATAATATTCTTTATCCTGGAATGTTACAAAATTACCCAGGGCCGGGACATGCATGAAATTCATTGGGTATTCTATTTCGGCCAATGAAACAACCCAATCACCCTGAAGATTCAATTCTCTTGGTAATTTGGTAACAAATTTTGTTGCTTTATTATCCGGAAAGTACGATGTACTACTGTTGCTCGGTAGCACGATAAAAAAACTGTTATCTTTAAAGCTCATTTTTCCACTAGTGTCGGCGCTTTCTCGTCTTTGTTCTCATCACATTTGGCTCACGAACACGTGACAATTCCTCTTCGTAAAAAATTCCGTCAATCTCCTCGTTCTCGAGATCGCGTAAAATGTACACGAATGGTTCTCGATTTACGGATATTCGCTCAATTTTAAATATTTCGTTACTCCAACCGCGCTCGTACCCTTTCGCAAACGCTGCTTTCGCGCTACTGATACGTACCATGTCACCGACACTGTATTTAGGCTTTCTCGGATTTTTCATTTTTCGCATATATCGCTTAGCTAAATTCTTGCGGGCAATGGCAGCACTGTCTAGCGTAACTTCAGCCGGTATCATACGCGTACCACTGTGTCGAGTATGATTGTAAGCATCGACAAATTTTTGTAAAATATTGATGTAGCGCTTGCTTCTTGCATATGTGAAATATCGCCACATACGTTCTTTTAATGTACGATTAAATCGTTCGGCTATAGCGGCTTTGATGTCGGGATTGCGCGCGGCACGAAATTCGATATGATTTTTTTCAGAAAATTTTGGAACGGTGCACCAATAAATTCTTTACCTCGATCAGTCTGTAATTGATGGGGAAATCTTCGATTACTTCGTGCTAGTATACGAGCAAAACCTTGCGTTACATTAAGACTCGTTTTATCGCGCAATGGTTCGACCCAGGCATATTTGCTCAATACATCAATCACTACCAATAGGTACACGTAATTATCGTTGTACGTGGCAATTGATCGAAGATCAGCCAAATCAGCCTCCCAAACATCGTCTATATTACTCACATTGTATATACGACGTTGAAAATGATGACGCACAGGGCGATGCATAGTGTACGCATCTTGAGTTTCTAGCCATGGTAAAATGTTTTTTTTCGCTATCCTCCGATCAGCCACCTGAATTAAATTTTGCGATCGAGTAAACGACGCTGGATTAGCAGGATCGAGATAAATTCTGGCTAGAGTCTTCATAATTTAAATTTCCTCCAAACGAAAGGGTTTTTAACTGTCCGCGACCTTCCTGTGGATTTTTTTTCGTTTTTTTCTTTGTTTTTTCATCAGTACTCGTGCCGCTCGAGGAGTGAAATTTTCATTTCAAGGGTATTATTGTGCTAGACAGAAAGTCGTCCTCGTCGTCGTCGTCATCTTCATCGTCGTCAGCATCAGTCGTCACGTTTCGCAAAGGTGAGTCTATGCGTATGTCGAAATCAAGCCGCTTGCGAGCTGGAAAAGTTCCTCTATTGCTGCCACTACTACTAATCTCATCGAGTAACTCGTTATTCCCAATGAATTCGCGAGGTATCTGCATCGAATGCAGGAGCTTAGCAAACTGAATGCGACCAACTGGTTTCTCACGTTTTCTAGCACGCATCGCATCATTGACGAGATCAATGATATTTGAATTAGGAATTCTGGTGCCATCTATGGAAACCACGCCATTCGTATCCCATGTGATTTTACCAGTTGCGTTACGGTGTAAACTGAGAAGCAACGATTTCGCTGTAGCGCGAAATTTTTTCGGTACGCTATCGATAATTAGCGTATCATTCAATTGAGATTTTATTTTTTCGATTAATTCTGCATTTTCGTCAGCACCTGCATCGCTTTCCAATTTACGTTTTTTTTCCACGTTCGTCATCATCATATCATTATCTCCTGACTGAGTCAGCTGGAGATAGCGCTGCAGAGTCTGCATATAAGCCGACCACTTGTCTCTATCGTTAGCGTACGAGCTCGAGTTGAGAATGTCATACATTTCCGTGTCGAGACGTGACGCCGGTGTACCTGTAGTCTGTACAGTTTTAGCCTTATCAATCTCATTGAGACGGTGTATACTATCCTGCGGGATCAGCACCATTTTCCGAGCATGTTCCATGATTTGAAATGAAATTGAGAACAATTGCCAAGAGGGATTTAAGAAATTGCGTATGCTTGACAATTATACGTCTCTTACTTTTCCAACTACCCGAATTATCAGTCAATCGCCGAAAAATGGAGGCGTATTTCTTCAATCGAAGTGTCTGCTGAGTGTTCAAATCAATATTACCATGCAGTACATTGAACACACACTCGCATATACTACGTACGAGTAATATATCAGCTCCTTGCAAAAGCGCGCGTTGTTGATTCTGCTTTAAATAACACAATGCTCGCAAAATCGTTATTTGTCTCTTACCGAGAGCTCCGTACTCGGCCATTACAAACGTATTACTGGAACATCGCGATTGGCGTCTCTCGATTTTATTTCTTTTCGCGGCACATAAACATAATGATACTCATCATCGGGAAATATGCATGCCCGAAATCGACAATTATCAGGTGTCGATTGTTTTAAATCGAGCAATAAATACCCGTGAGGCGCCGCTGTAGCGTCAAAAAATACTTCTTGCAAAAACTTTGTATTCTCAGGAGATACTTGACGCGCAAGATGCTGAATTTGCGCACGATCTCGCGGATTTTTGAAAACGACAATATAATTAGCATTCAGCGAAATATCGCGCTGCCCGTGTCCCTGATGGAAAAGATTTTGCGTAATGAAGATTACACTCAGATTCTTATGATGACTACCTTTAGTGAACAGATCGACAACACTATTATTCGAAGCTTCTCGCATCAAATCATCGATTATAATGAGTTTTGGACGCGGATCATTTGCATAATCGGCAGATTGTGGTAATCCTTCTCGAAATTCGATGTTATCACCATACTCTGTATAACCAGACTGCCACTCCGAGTAGTAGAAAATTATACGTGCAAATCGGACGTCAGCCATTTCGTGTAAATATTTGGAAAATTTTTTCACGAAAAAAGTTTTACCACAACCCGTTGGACCGCATACCATCGATGTCCATGGGTGTTTCCACCGGGTATCCATGATGACGAATGTTGACCTATCCCAAGTGGACACGGGTTAAATAAGCTTACACCGCGGCCGGGGTGCCCCCCGCGGCAAGAAGCTCATTATCTCGCGAGCGTGCGGGCGCGTCTTGATAAGCTCATATGACGCGCAGGGTCCAGCGACCGCGTCCCGATGAGCTCATAGGACGCGCGCCACCGCGGCATCAGCTGATGGTTGTAACAAGCGTATATGCGCCTGGTTTTAAAAAATTAATGGAAAAAATAGTGTTTTTGTCTCTGTATTTTTTATTTTCCTATAAAAATTATTGTACAATAGTTACATGTAGCCATACGGAAGTGTTGCATATTGCCCTTGTCGTCGCCGTTTTACATTCACAGGTTTACAAGATTTTGTCTCTTCTCTCGTAACAACTCTATGGAATACCGTACGTCTAATTGCGTCGAATTTTAATACTATCGGATCTTCTCGTTCACCTGTCACAAACGAACGTATCGCATTATAATTCACCCTTGAACTATTCTTATAGTTTAAAGTTATTCCCTTCACTTTACAAATCTCTTTTGTCGTTCCGTCTTCTTTCTGAACGATATACGCGTAAAATTTTGGACCCCCGGAAACGAACGATGTAATGTAAGCACCCGCACCATAATCTTTTAGCTCATTTGTCAAATCCCCGAGAAAATTTCCGGTAGGTGGTTCATATTCATCGGTACCCTCCCGAGACACATATATGCAAGAGTCTGTGTCACAGTACAACGCTCGCTCTCCAAGCTTTTCGAGATAAGAATATAACTTGAGTCGCGCCTGAGCTGTCGTATATGCAGCGATAACCGAGTTCGACGTCGGCGATGGACGAATAGCCTCACGTCGATTAATGTAATTTACATACATTACATTATGCGAAATTGGTAATATCCCCGTAACTTCAATTTCAGCGCTCGTTAGTAAGTTCATAAGTTCACCTCGCGATGTAACGATTTCAGTTTTATTCTGATTTTCACGCTGACCAAACTTCCCCCAAAATGAATTAAGAGCTAGTTTGGCGAGCGATCTCAATCCAGAATTTGCGTGAAGAGCATCTATATTGAGTTTTATATTTTCAGCTCTCTCGTATGCGCGTATATATTCTTCTATCGCTTCAGCATTATCATCACAATCCGCGGGGGTCCAGTTGCTTCTTGCTTAATTTTCAAAAATGTATCTATGTATTTCGCAAAAAGGCCGCCTTTCCGAGTTTGCGGATTATATTGGGTAATCTCATACTGCCAAATTTCATCGATTCGTCTGATCGTATACCCCAATGACACAGCTTTTCTCAACTCATCCACTACCCATGTTCCCTCGAATTCGCGCTCTGATGGATTGTCATGCGTGCAAACATTAGGATTCTGCATTTTGCAGCATGCATTGCACAGAGCGAACAAAAGTTTTCCATGCATGCGAACCGGTAGTACGGGTAAATACAGATTACGCGGAGGTAATACAACGCATTTTACCAACCCTTCGATAGCCGTAAGATCATTATTATCGGGGCCTGTGAGAGTTTTACACTCATCCCCGACATACAATTTTGGGTGTCCAACGGGGAATTTTCCAGTCTTGCATACCCATGGGTACAGCGAACAGACATCGACGTATCGTATCTGTTCACCAACCTTGATATCGTACAGTGACGTAAAATTTTCCGTACGACCACCGAAAAATGCTTCTCTCGGATCGAGTGGCTCTCGTTCAATCATTGCATGACCATTTACGAAAAATTTTATATCGGCATTCGAAGCGAGTAATTTATCGAACTCGCATTCCCACATCTGCGTTAGAATGTATCCATGGGATACAATTCTTCCGGAAACAGAAAGGGTACGCTCGTACCGTTCATCCATTGTATCACCAGTATTTAAACGTCTATCTCTATTCACGCAATAACACCGCGGGCACCCATGCCAGAAACAACCCTGAAACTGCAATACGTGACGCTCACCCGTTACATCATCTTCGTAGTATCCGTCTACCTTGGGTAGACCACCCGGTAAACGATACTCTCGTGCCCGACCTGCATGTGTGATAGCGCGCCCGAGCTCGCGCTCTCGCCACACGAGCCACGCGACGGCCTTGCGTGATTGCTTATCACCCCAGCGATACCCGCCAGCTGGTATGATTCCTATTTGGTCCTTCTGCAGAAAATTCTTACGATAGACTCTCGAGCAAGCAGAGGCGATTGTGCAACTTTCCACGAAAGGACAGACGCTACCAGACTGCAATAGTAAATCGCGAAAAGCTAAACACGCGCGGCGCAGGACAGTGACATCGGTTTTGCAATATCGTATCAGCTCGACTGAAAATACAAAATAATACCCCGACTTTTTCGATTCATTGTACCATTTTATAAAATTTTCGCGCTCGTTCTTGAACATTGTATTCGGTGAGTAAAAGTGAATGGGTGGTAGCTCACCAGCGTAATTGAAATTTTCCGGTCTATTGAACAGATGCGGAAAAGTTCCTTTTTCCACCTCGTTAGCGAAACCAAATGCCTTAGGCAATGCACTGAGAGGCATCGGGAGATAATTCAAACTATCGAGAAATACAACTGATCCAATTTTCATTGAAATTATTTTCGTACCAGTCATAATGAGTGAAGGCATTTGCGTCTTTTTTTCCTCGATAAGATACCGGAGAATAAATTGTCCGTCAAAGCCACGAGCATTATGAGCGATACAAATTATTTTTGTAAAGTCGGAATTCAGTGCCAAGTTGACGAGTTCACCTACTGGGTTCTCGGAAAATACAAATTCGCGCGTACCGCAAATCTCGCAATCACAAGTAATGTCTTCATTGCGAAGACAATTGTTGCAAACACGTTGTGCTACGCATAAGTTTGGCTCGTGCACACGTGTTGTTTCATTCCCGGGGAGCATCGTATGCTGCTGTGTCTCGAAATCATAAAAAATCAAAGCTAAAGCGCGACGGTGCTTTTTTCCTTCTTTTTCCCTCGATTTTTCTTCTCCTTCTTCTTTTTCTACCGCGACTTCTGGTACGGGTAACTCGAGTGTTGGCATATAACATAAATGACCTGATTGTCTTTTACGTGCGCACGTATTGCAATACGAAACTCCGCATTCATGCTTACCGCTCGAAATTTTGATGCTGTAAGAACATTCGCGACAGATTTTCAATGCTTCGCAAATACTAGCTTTGCGTCTACGTCCTCTCAACCCGGCTGAGCCAGGTTGCCGATGACGAAGAAAACAATCATCACCGAAAAATGTACGATTACAATACTCGCACTTTTTAATCATTCCGCGATTGGCAATACAAGATTGCGATTTACAACGTGGGCACTTTTTCGAGCAGCGGTGATCGAGGACTCTCGTATACTTTGCATTACATGGCACACAGAAACCGCGCGATGCAGTAGCTCCTATTAAATTCAATATCGGCTGAAAATGACACGAGCGCTCGTAATAAAGAATATAAAGGGTGAAATTTACCCGACCATGTGACGCAACCACAAATTCACTACCGTCAAACACGGGTGGTACGCGCTTACCGAAAGTATGGAACTCAAATACGATAATAACGATGCCGTCCTGCGCCAAATAATTTTGAAAAAGTCGAATATGCTCGACTCCGCAGCCTTGCCGGGGAATTTTCACACGTGCCCTCCGCGCGAGCTCTAACGCTTCCGATTTCTGATATTCGCGTCGACCGTCCCGTATCTTATTCCATAATTTATGCAATTCACCCGTACGGATTTCTCCACGCTCGGCATGCACACGAGCTGTCACAAGAGATCGCGGCAAACATAGATTATCTTTATTACTGATCGGTAATATCGAGCGCTTTGAAATACCCTCGTGTGTCAGTGCAACCCGCCCTTTTCCCTCTATGCCGCTTACTATGCAGCTGGTTAGTTGACAAGTGCCATTATCTATGCGAAACTCGCTTGCACTCTGCGCTACACTGTTTATGAGCCCCCAAATATCATCGGTGACGTATTCGCGAGCACGTCGAAAGGAAACCCATACTGCACCGTGTGAAAAATTTGGCGCGGTGAGCGTCAATCCAACGTAGTCGTGTGGTTGACATGAATGGAATGTATGAGCCAATAGATCGCGAACAGCACCTTCAAGCCATGGTAAATGATCTTGGCCTTCTGGGGGTGGACGAATGCTGAATGTAGTTTCGCGACCCTCAGTTTTGAATCGCCGAAAATGGCGTACTTCTTCACGATGAACATCGAAACGCCGTCCAGGTGGAAAAACCTCTAACTCCTCCTCCTCCTCCTCCTCCTCCTCCGCACCTCCTCCAATTTGAGCAGCTGAAAAAAAAAAATACAAAAAATTATTTCACGTTTATGAACATTTTTTGTTTTCTTTTTGAAATACACATTTGATAGACTACTAACAATTTTAGGGTTATGCGGGCGTGAGGATGATATCTTCATTGCCCTATTACTCCCCTTCGACATTGTCGGATGAATCATCATCATCATGATCGAGTGATAAGACTCCTGAATTTTTTGAAATATTGATCATAAAAAATATTGTTCGTATATTAAATCAAGTTCGTACCTGAGTCGTAATCTGTCTCAGATTCCTCATCCGCACTGCTGCTGCTGCTGCTGCTGTCCTCCACGTGGATCTCATTCCTTTGTTCTCCGTTATCTTCCCGATTTTCCATTACTAGAATGGCGTCAGGATCTTCTTCATCGATAACGCGTACGTCCACCACGTCACGGAGGCCCGATTCATTTTCCACTTCTTGACCAGATGGAACTACGATAGTACTCTGATCAATTTCGGAATCTACATCGGATTCATCGGAAATATGACCACCTGGGTGAGTATCATGTTTTTCTTGACTCGCAGTTGCTATCGTGTCGAGTTCACTTTGTCGCGAGGTCCCGGCGATGACCCCGTCGTTTTGCACGAATTCCGAGTCCGTCACCGGAATGGTACCAGGTTAAAATTCTCGAGTATTGTACCATGCCGTTGAATCGCTATCTTCACTGAGATCATCGTCAGAAAAATGATCGTCGGAGTCCCTCCGCGTGTGATACGGAACGAGCAACGAGTCATCCGACTCTTCGGAATCTCCATCTTTCGTCCATTCGCGCTTAGCTGTACCATAATAAAAAGATTTCAACATAGAAAAGAATTGCTGAATTCAAAATAAAAACACTTACCCCATTCATTTGCGATCACACGACACGATGGATGATCGTACCACCGTTGTTTTCGAATGACGCGCACAGCTGAACGAAGCAAATTCAGATCGTTCAACAATCCTCGGTGAAACGCGTCAACAATATCACGACGAAGCACTTCACACAATAACCCACGAATTTTTCGTAGAACCACTTCGTCCGGTAAGCTCCAAAATAACATTTGAAGCCTTCTTTGAGACCATCCTTGTTTTAGATGAGGATTGCGTTTGAATATAAAATGCAATAAACGACCTACAACTTCGCGATTTAGTACTCTCCAATCCATGACGATAGATGGATCATCGAAGTAACGAAGAGATACCGGTAATGCAATATTTTATAAGATACGCTTCTATTTTAAGGACGCTACTTTACAGGTGGGGGGAAAGTAGAAAGAGATAGCACGAAAAAGTGTAATTTAGTCGCCGTGACAGCGTTGTTTCGACTCTGCGATTCTCAGACCTATATTTGAAGAACGCTGCAAAAAAAATTCCTGGGGCACGGTAGGTAAGAGGAGACGTAGCTTCCGCTACTCATTAAGTTTCACGGGCTAAACAATTATTGAAAGAATATGCTATGCACTAGGATAAAAGAGAACGAATGATAAAAATCGAATTATAGTCAGAGTCGATTTTAACTATATCAAATTGCAAATTATACGAAATAACCAGATTTGAAGATACAGTAAATTTTTTCGCTTGAAAAAAATGGAAAATTCTGAAAATAGTATATGTCTTCAAACAAAAATTAAAAAACGGAAGAT
>JABFVB010145205.1:0-14677 GCA_018812205.1 Adelognathus sp. PSUC_FEM 10030001 | reverse complement strand
TACAGATAATTCGTAAAATTAATTTATCAAACATTACCGGCAGCAAACAATTTCACAGAGTTTGGAAAATCTGCCACGAAATTCGATCTGCTAATGTAGAATTGAAACACAGACTTGTGTCGAAAAATACGGAAAATTTGTGCGCATATTTGGTACGCTTCGTAAATTTCTAAGCAATTTTATGTATGCTTTAGTATAAATAGTGTGCATACAGTCTAAATTTCGAGTCAAATCGCTCGTGTTATTTCGACAACGAGAAATATTGACGTATGCACTGTGTAAGAGCACTGTATATTGTATCAGGCGATGTCGACGAGAGGGTGAGAGTTTATGGTTCG
This sequence comes from Adelognathus sp. PSUC_FEM 10030001, assembly GCA_018812205.1. Lineage (NCBI taxonomy): Eukaryota > Metazoa > Arthropoda > Insecta > Hymenoptera > Ichneumonidae > Adelognathus > Adelognathus sp. PSUC_FEM 10030001. The sequence continues at coordinate 14,339 of JABFVB010145205.1, read as the reverse complement.
CTGTGTATGAGGTTGCGCTGCGCTTTCTGCTTCCCGATAGTTATACACGCGCGTTCGTTGTAGTGCGAACGAGCAACGAGAGAGCTCATATTGGGTTGCTCCGTCAAACAATCTCATTTGGCCCCATTCTACGCTTCCACCTATTCTCTCGGCCCACCCTTTTGCCAAAACCTACGTGGAGGAAACAGCCCCGACGCTGCGGTGCTCGCGCTCTGTCTCTCTCTCTCTCACTCACCAACTCCTCTCGTCTCGGCACAGCAGGCAAACTCTCTCGCGTTCGGCTTGCGCAAGCTAACCCTCTGGGGGCCCTCGGGCACGAGTTGGATATCTAATTAGCGGGGGCTGATCGGTAATTACTACGATTAATCAATCCGTTTTCCATTTGTGCGCTCGAGCTCGGAGAAGTGAACTCACACACGTGAGACCCCGAGACGCGTGTTGTAAACCAGAGGGAAAATGAGCTACTTCGCGTGGGGTGAGAAATCGTAATCGGAGGTACGCGAGAGAGAGAGAAAATGGAAAATCGGAAGAAAGACTGCGATCACTTCAGTGATACAAAATTGGAGTTTCTGCTCATTGCTAAACTTGATTCTCATTCGATCGTCATCAGTTCTACCGGAAAATTATAGTGGTTAATTGAATTTGTTGCTTTTGCAACAAACGCATTCGAGGTGACTGTCGAAGATGTGAGAATGAATGTAGATTCGGAGGAAAGACAACAGTGGTCCGATTAATTCGAAATCACACACTGGAGTTTCTATTCTATTGAACTATATCACCTACGTGATGTTTATCATTTCTCCTTGATTGCGATTACCCATTGGAATACGGTGTTCATATTCATCGAAATAGCACAAGCCAACTGTACCTACGCCAATCAGTGCCAAACTCGTATAGAAAGCTTGCACTTGTAGGGATGACAACGGCAATGGTTCGCGGAGCGATCTACCTCGAATCGCATCAGGATCGGTAGCGTTACCAGACCCGGTGAGTGAGGTGAGAGGTAATCGACCCCTGGTCAATATTCATACACTTTCGACCCACTCGAAAAACTTTTTATTGCACGACACTGTCGCGCTGGCCGTTGTGTCAACGCATCTGCCTCCGTCCTCGCTCCGCTCTCTAGTCGCGACTCGAAACATGTTTCGCTCTATCGGGTTCACATTACGCCGTCTCTATCACCGCGGCGTAGGCAGCGAAACAAGTCACTTCACCATTATCATACTCGAGATTCTACGAACGAAATCATTCCGTACGCTGAATTCACGGTGCATCGGAGACTGTGAAAATCCTGTTTCAGTGGGAAAAACAAGAAACTCCGATAAGAAAGAGAGAAGAAGGAAATACAACTGCGAACAGTGAGTCAGCCATCGATATCTTAATCTCTCCTGCAAGAGACAGAGAGAGTCCACTGGTTTCTTGGACCTCTCTTACAGCGCCCACGCTGGACCGGAACAGTCTGTTCTGCTTGTCAACGTTACCTATATCACGCTCACGGGAATAATTCTCTTATCGAAAATCTCATCGTGCTTATCTGACCAATGGGAGATTTTCATAAGAAATGAGAGTTTGTACGTCGACGAGAATTGAGAGTGTGTGTGAGAATGCGTTGTGGCGTTGGTAGTCACGACGAGTATCGGTAACAGGCTAATGCAATGAGCATCAATGACGCGAGTACAGCTCCGTTCGCAGTCTACCGTATCGTTATTCGCTGGATGAGTATTACAGTACACGGAGTGTAGTCGAGTGGTGCCGTATGGAGGTCCAAATCTCTTGATGCCATTAGCCACCGACTTTGTAAATAGTTTTCGCTCGTGGAATAACAATCGGTGTCGCCGAGAGAACTACTCGAGAATAGGGGGGGACTCTACTCTCGCTGCGCTACTCGATCTGGTAACCCCAACGTGCTTTCGCGCGAGCCCAAAGGGGAGACTTTGAACAGTGCAGGGTGGAAAGATGAAGGGAGAGAGAAAGAGGAACAATCGTGCAAGAGCGTCGAACACGCAAACGCCCTCACAGCAGTCGATCGTGATCGATCATCGGTGGATTGCTTTTCCGGATAAGGGATATTACGTTCCTTTCACCCGACACTCGAGAAAGGGTTGTTTCCACTCTTCTCGCACCCGGCAGCATGTTTCCGCAGAAATCGGGAAATGAGAAGGAGCGGTCTGTTGGTTCAGCGTCAGAGGATTACCGGGTGTTAACTCGCCGGGGCACGAAAGTGAGCTGGAAAAACGAGTCGAGGGTCACTCGCCTTCTAATCTTACTTGTTTGAGCCGTGACAACCCTTTCCAGCTTCGAAAAGGGTTGTTGCGTGCTCTCACAAAAGCTGGGCAAACATGCTCAAGGATTCTGTTTCTATCTGAAATGAATTAGGATTGGGTGCGATTGTTTCTTGCTCTGTTTTCACCTAAAAGTATTTACACGAATGCAAAATTGGAATTCCGAAAGGGCCAGCGAATCCAAGAATGGTGCTGAGCTTCGTCCCAAAGGACTTATGATTTTATACCAGCGTTTCAGCCTAAACCGTTTCAGAAAATGACGAAATAGTGAAGGTCACAGATGGGAAATGGATTTTAAAAGAAAAATCGCGATTCAGGAAGGAAGTTCCGAAGTTCCTTTGAATCTGCGTTTCAAGCGATGACAAAGAAAGTCCTCGACGGAACCAGGAGTGATCTCGTGGCCGCGAGTGCCGTCAGCGCTAACGACAACGCAAAGAGACGGAAGAAAGAGAGCGTAGAACAGTGAATCGTCCCAGCAGATCCAACGCGGCGGACGATCCGTTGAGCGTACAGAGAGCTGGAACAATGCTTTCATCATTGCCGGTCCTCCCGTTACTCTTTTTTCCTCCACGCTTCTTTGCCACAGCAAAAGGATCCATTGTCCTCGACGTGGTCGTTTCGTTTTGCTTTTCTCGTCCGACTCCATCCCTCCTTTAAGCTCGTTGTTGGATGTAGGTAGCCAAGTTTCAGCTCACTCGACCGGACTATCAGTGTCTTTGTGGCGACGTTGGACAATAGCAAAGAGTTTTCGACGACGAATCCTTCTTTGACTTTAATCCAAGCGTTGGTTTTTCGTTGCGAATGTTTGGTGATGATTGAAACTGCGTGAGAATGTGATCATTCCTTCATCGTACTCATCGGTCCCACATTTCTTCGTCATGCATCAATCGTCTTCGTGCCAAGCAAGAGTGACGAAAATCCTTCATTCTTTCTTTATTTTTCGTGTCTTCCCGCACTCGCGTGAGACCCTCCGAAAATGAAGACATCTCTCGGGGTATTACCTCGCGATTGTGGGAGATGATTGTCGTTTGGGAGCCCTGCGGGAGGCCGCCAGATGTTTTGCAGCGACCCAATCAGACGACCCCCGAAGGCGCGCGTTCGTTCCTGTGCTGTGCGACCGCGACGACGACGATCAACCATCGAACAATCTGCCCGACTACGACCCTCCGTGGATTGTTGTCGCAATCGCGTTCTTTTTTCGTTCTCTCTGTGACGCTCAATCTCGCACTGTTTCGTCGCTGCTCGATCAAACCAACTGCAAAAAAAAATCTAAACAGACTTTCCGTGGTGACAGCTGAGACAAGTGAGCATATGCCTTCATGGGGGCTTTCTTCATTATTTCAGCCCTGCATCAAGCATTCTCTGTGGATCTTTTCTCAAGCCCATTGTTGAAAGGTGCTCGGAGTGATAACTTCTGGACATATGTGGTGCAGAGTGACATTCTGTTGTTACAAAAATGGTTCTTGCACCAAGTCGGACAACAATGGATAGCCAAGTTCTCGCACATCAAGAACGAAATGGCAGTCTTTGAGTCGTTGTGGCGGTGCTCCGGTTCCCATAAAGGACACCCACCAATGACCCTCCGGGATACCCTCGTGCAGTATCGCCGCTCATCGGTATAACCGGAAAGCGTCCAATGGAAGTAGTAATGGTAACATTTTGCGTGTCGAGAAAGCACAGTATAGGATGTTGCAGAGGAGTCGCCAAGGTCCGGCCATGGTTACGGCCTTCTTGAGTCCTTCGTACGCCATTCGGAAGCTCGTTTGATGGCCCGTGGAGCCATTATTGTCTCGAGACGAGCGTCCCCGGGTGCCGGAGCTCGTCTTCTCATCGTCCACCACGACGACGAGTATCGGAGAAGCTGAGCAGTCCCGCGGGCCGTTGAGACCCGTTGACCACACATCCGATAACGACGCAAGCCCGTGAGCCGGTCGTATAAAGCCAAAGGAAGGGGAAAGGAGGAAATTGTTAAAAACCGTCCGAAACGAGGCAGTTCTCCATTTCCTCGGGCGTTGTTTAGCTTTATGGTCACACGACGGTCCGCACTTCTGCTCTTTCTTCCCTGGACCTCGGTTCCATCCACGTTTCTTTCATCTTTCTCCGCAACTCGCGAGTCAACGATCTCGCTATCTCACTGTGTCTACGCCGAGCGACGATTACGCGATAGGCTAAAGACACTCTCGCTTGACTGCCGTTCGCCAACTGCCGTCGAGGAAGGCGCGAGGAAAGGAGCCGTAACTAAGTTTTTATTGGGCACTATATTACGGAGGGATGCGATGGCTTCCGTCTCGTCGGTGTCTGAGCCGTGCGGATAACCGTATATCTTTTCCACCTCACCACAACCGGTGAATACCGCACGGGAGAATGGGTGGAATGACGCGAAAGAGTTGGCCGAGACACCTGCCTCACCGTTTACAACGTTGACCGTGACCGGATTCGAGCCAATGGCTTGTCTCGTTTCATTCTCGCGCTTCCTGCACCGAACGATGATGAATGGGCCACGCTCACCCAGAGTTCGTATTATCACTTTTTACTCGACCGAGTTGATAAAACCCTCGTCAAAACTTTCGTCTCGCACGTGTGCAACTCATTCCTGACAAGAAAAACTACGCAACATCGAGGGTTATGGCCCTCACCTCTATCTCTCACCTACCTATAGGTCTGTTGGCAGAGTACGACGTTGCGATACAGCGAGAAACAATTTACGCTAATTACAATGCCAGGCTAATTGTGCACCAGACTCTCGTCCTCTCTCGTGTATACGCTCGGAGTGTTGCATCCCCCTTCGCTAGCTGGTCTGACGTTGCGCCGGGGCTGAAAACCCACCTCTCACTCTTCACCCTTCTTTTCGTTCCATTCCCGCAGACCTCGACAGCGCGACTTGCTTCGGTTCGCACGCTGGAAAAGCCAGCGAGAGCTTCCAGCCGGTCGGGTACTGGAAATCGCGCCTCGCTGCCTCGCTCCATATCCACTCCAGCGTGTTACTGCGAGAAACGCTATTTATAATTCAGTAGACGCGTCGCACCCGTGAACGCCAGAGGAAAATGCCGGGTGAGCTTATGTGCCCTGCTATTGCCACTGGCGTCTCTGTGCGGCTGCTTCCGCACAGCCTCCGATTCTCGTTCTTCCCTTCTCGCGTGTGCATCGAAACGAGTTGTGCGAGCGTACCGGCAGTCGGGGGTAACTTATTCGTGAGGGTGGTTCATGGCTCACATTCCTCCGTAGCTGCGACGTCGCCGGTGAGGTATACATCGGATGTATAAAGCATGTATGCAATGTATGCGAAAATGAAACTAGAGAGATCCTACCATGGTATTACTGAGACCGTCGCGTTTCGCTATGCGCCTCCGCGACCCAGTTTCCATGAGCTAGACACCAGTTCGAGCTGGTTCCTCCGCTCTTCCACCAACGCCGCTCCCTCGATTCTCTTAAAAATTTCAAGCGAATTTCACTGAAGTCACCTATATACTGACTCCCGGGACTCGCACGTACGGCAACGCCGAAAGCTCTCATCGTGATTACTCTTCTCAGGGTATGCGCTCGTCCGGAAGACCCAATGGAGAGAAACGAAATGAGCTGATGGATAAAACAGTTCCGGGATAGGTAGACACTGATGTCTGGGTTTTATCGTCATTGTTTCATCGCTCCGCTGTTGCGTTGCTTTCCTGTATGATATCTTGGTCAATATCTTGTGGCCTCACTTGATATCTTTGCAGTCTTACTTTATACATTGCACTGCTAGTCGATATCTCGCTGGATGTTTCGGCAAGATGTACAGCGATACTAAGGATGCTGAGAAATCAAGCATCGATAACGCGCATTGCACCTCAAAGCCAACGATAGAATACGATAATGTTTTCGGAACTCTGAAAAATTCAATGGAATTCCGATCGAGAAATATTTCGAACGAGGGGATCGAATTTTAATGCGCTACCGCTGCATGCTCTCTATGTGTAGTCACGGTCTATCTTGACGATATCGCAGGAGTAACTTGAGAAGCTCCACCAGGGCAACGCCATCGGAGATTCCCCGGGGACTAGGCTGGGTGTCTATATATTCCTGAATCTGAGAAATATTCACATGCAAAACTGCCAAGTCTCTCTCCGCTCTTCTTTCTTCCTTCCTCGTACGGAATTGCGGTGAGGGGAATCGTCGTGGATACGGCGTATCGCTCGACTCGCATAGAGAGCGAGCGCCGTTTATAATAAAACACAATATGCGGGGATTTTCCTTAAGTTGCATATTCAATGATTTCCTCGGAGACCACCGGGATCTGCGCCCACTTTTGCTTCTTCGTTTTTCGTTTTTCACTCCATCTCTGTCTCTCGTCTTCCTCTTCGTGAAAGCGCCACGGCTGGGGGATCACGAAATTGGAATCGTTAGAACGAAACCCCGTTGAGGGAATTGAAGGCCCGCTCAACCACTTCCATCTGTGTATTCGCCCAGCGAGGAATATAATAGGCGGGGAGATGGTAATCTTCGAAAATATTTTTCATTCCAACCGAATTGGTGACGACGAAACAGCTCGCTCGCTGTCTTGCCTCTCATCCCCTCGGTGACTACACGCGTGGGTGGTATACCAGAGACAGGAACTCCAATTCAACGAATGATAAATACTGTTTAGTCGTTTGCCACGCGAGTGTCACAAGTGCCTTCAGGACTTTGGCCGCGTCGAGAGTAGTCCGAAAGAGCTGCAGCTATCAACACAGCGGAGTGCATCATTGCTCGCTGCCTTTTCGTCACCCATTCTCGTCTTCTCGGTTGGCCATCACAGAGAACGTTCAACCGTTGGTGAGTTCTCCGGTTGACTGATGTCCAGGCGCACGCGCCCGTCTCTCCCGTCAACGCCAAAGTGAACGGGCCACGCCGCTGCTACTCACCACTGGCTCAATTTGGGTGCGAAGGAGAATGATGATGACATAATGACGTCGGTGTGGGCGAGCAATAGCTGACATCCGCCACCGAATATTCTAAATCACGCTGTACCCCAGGTCTCGTTCTCACTGATGTTGTTGATCATGCGGGAACGAACCAAGTCACGGACTCTGCCGGTCTCTCTTTCGCTCGCAGTCATTCGTCTTTACGAATACTCCATTGCTGGACCCCTACTGGTCACTCTGTCCTGTTACCGAAATTCTGTCAGGTTTTCGTTGCAAGTTGACGACAAATTGATGAACTGTCAGATTAACTTGCTGCTAAAAGTTATCCGATCAGTTGATGCGTGACTGTGACTGTGTGATCTCCGGTTGGAATTTGTCCAGTCGATCGGCCGACTGTTCTGGATGTTAGGAGATGATTCGATCTCGATCGTTGGTTGAAGCAACACACTAGCCGGATCGTGAGGGGGTGTCGATTTGCGTGACCATCCTATCGGTTCGTGCGCCTGACACGTTGCTGCGACTCGTGGATCACAGTTTCTGGACCCAAGTCGGTTTTGGCAACCATTATTCTTCACCCTGAGGAAGACTCCGGAGATACGGAGTATCTTCTCGTCGCCGCTCCACGTGTCTGCGAAGCCCAACCCTCCGCTCCTTCGTCGTCCCAGCCGGGTTGAGTAAGCAACGCGGGGATGTTATGAAAAATGATGACTCCGCTGTTTCGAGAGAAATGAAATCGCGGGTAAGGAGGGAACGCGCAAGGGAGAATACGATAGGGAGTGTACACATCGAAGGGTGCTGCGAATTCTCTTGCGCAGCCTTCTTCTTCCTACTATCTACCGCGACCCTCACGGCGTGAAGTTCGTTCCGCATAGTTTTGCCCACGGCGAGATGAAGATTGTGAGAGTATGTCTTAGGTGGTTTTTCTTTGGTGAATGTTCTCTGTGAAAAAACAGAACGAGGAAATGATAGTTCACCCTTTTTTCGACGCTCAAACCTGTTCTTAGGAGAACAGAGTGGTGAACGATATCTTAGAGGATGGCCTATGGGGCTGCGATAACAGTTCTCGTGGTTTTCACCTGCTATTAACGTTTTGCAAAAATGTTCACAACACTATGAAGCACGTGATATAAGAACTCCGATGGTGTTCTTAACCATAACAATGAGGGAAAACATTTAAAGCTCACTAGCTTCGTCTCCTATACTCAGTCGTTTTGACAAATCGTCTCCGCTATTCCGCGTCGTATTCTTTTTTTTCTTTTTCCTCCACGATATCCCGGCGAGCTGCGTCTAATTCCCCGGAATGTTTTCGGCCCCGGCGTCTCGCTGAGCGCAGCGTGACTCCCTCTCCAACATCTTTCTCCTTTTTCCTTCACCTCACGGAGTTTCGTATGGTGAGCCCGGAATTCTCTACGGCTGTTTGTACGCACCAAGTATCATGCCATATATGTGGTAATACAGGACACGAAGCGATCCCTCCTTTGTATCTTGTTCGTCGAATTCACTGTCGCCCCCCCGGTCGGTTCCCGCTGCTTCCAGCATATTATTTCTCGAGCGACGAGATGTGTGTTTACGCCTGTTCGATAACACTTTTCACCAGTGTCTTCTCGTTCAATCTTGAAAATAGGAGAATCGTGAAAATTACTACATGCGATACAACGCTTCTTTCGCGTTATCCCCACAGCGCGAGACTCACACTCTGTTCTCACGCAGGTGTGCTCAAGTCTTGCCGCAAACTTCAGCCGATAATTACCTCGACAAGAAAACTTTTCTCACCGTCGGATAAAAGTTATTACACAGCTCGTGCAAAAGTATTGTCTGAAACTCGGACTCAGCTGGAAGGTGCGAAGGGAGGAACGTATTTCGTCCAAGTCAATAAAAAGTTGGTCCAACACCGCGAGGAACCGAGGTGGGAAAATCCACAAGCGGAATCAGAAACAACCCATCTCTATCCCATTCTCGCTTGTCGTCGTCGTTCTCATCATCCCGCGCGAGCGCGTCCAAAGTTATCTCCTCCCCATTTTCATTCCCCGTAGCAATAGTTCATTAAAAAGGTGTTTCAGTGGCAATTCCGTGAGCTATTAGGTAGCCTCTATCACTCCCACGGGGACCGTTTTCCCGACCCCGACGGTCGCTCTCCGCGCAGCCTCTGGCAATGGCTCCGCGAGGGTATATAGTCCAAGCGCCAGGAGCAACGCGCTCGGGCGTAACTATACGGATTCAGCAAAGCATTAAGGCAGTTACCAGACCGCCCATTCGCGAAAAATGGTTGTTTTTTTTTTCTTCATCCCCTGAAGACTGTACAGAGGGACAAAAACCCCGGTCACTTTTTTCGCAGTTTCTTTTGTCTCACTCTGCTTTGCTAAGCGTCTTTGACAACCAACAGTGGGCAAAGAACAAAGTGAAGATATTGGGTAAAGAACCGGACGATGGTCCAGTTGGTGGGAGTTTCTGGACTTCAAGAACGAAAGAAGGAGTGCAAGCTGGGATGACAGTGGCTCATCTATCACTGAGAGGAGGTCGCAGGTGACAACCAGCAACGGCGAAGGCTCTTCATGGATCGAAAGTATGAAACAAAAGAAGAATTGAAGGTTTCCCAAAAAAAAATGTGCCAAGACTGTGAAATTTTGGTGTCTTTAATCATTTTTCGATTGTTTTGGGGTTCCCAACCGGGCAGATAGCTCGCCCCCAGGCAAAAACTCTTTGATAGCTGAACTCGTGGTGTACCTCAGGCACAGCGCGGGCTCGTAATTGTACGGTAGCTTGCGAGAACTCGTCCAGCGCTCTCATCTCCAAAAATCGTAAACACTCTTTCGTAAACTCCCAGCTACCGGTCTTCGCGTATAATGCCCAGCGAGGTGGCTGCCGGTACGTCGACCCTTCGCTATCCCTCGTAACGCAATAATGGCGAAACGCCGCGGCAGTGAGAATATAAACGCGTTTGTGGCCCGCAGCCTCATCCGAACGAGCCATAACTCGGCTTTCATGCTTCGGGCAATTAGCCAAACGTTGCACGAACATGACGAACTTGCCGATGCTACTATGATAATGCATTTTCGATCATACGCCAATTCCCGCGGCGCTGCGTCGAGTACTGAGCTCCGAATTTGTCCACGACAATGTCATCCGCTATCTCGTTGCACCATCGTTAATCGCGAAGCATCACAGATCCGTGAACTCAACGATTTTTCGTCATCCTCGTCGTTTCACGAACTTGTCACAGCGATCTCGTCTTTGTGTGAATATTTTTACCAGTTGTGCGAGTTCGACGAAAGTAACGAAAACGAAGATCAAGCATCGACATTCAGCTTTGGGCTTTCTACACGAAGCTCGCTACGCATCGCTGTACTTATTGTTGCAACAAACTATTTCTGGATCTTGTGATCTCCGCGCAAAGCTCACGCTCGAACGCGTCGAAAGCGCGAATTCGTCCGCGTTGTACACGCAACAGCTGCGCTATCTATCACCAACAATGATTCAGTGATCGTGCAACAACTCGGAGGCGCCCGCGCGCGTTCCGTTTATAGAGTGTAAACCGTGTGAGAACCTCGCGGCTCAGCGGAGGGGGGGTGGGGTCCTCTCCTCTTTTTCTCGCCCAAAGTCTCTGATCTTCAAAGTATACGGTAACCCACAAAACCCGCTTTTATTCGTGGCTCCGAGCATCGACCAAACGATCGGGCCGTTTACGCGTATACACAGCCATACCGCGGCGCTTATAAGAAACGCGAATTCTCTCGATGGCGTTTACATGAACGCCGACCAGAAGTTGACGCGCGATGGTAGTACACGTGCCAGATGAGAGACCGCGTACTCCTATAAATCACTTCCACGATCCACACAAAAAAGCCATAGAATGAAACAAAATTGATGGTCATATTTGTTCTGTGAGAACTTTTCTAAGACAATTCGATGTTTTATCAATGTTTCACACGAATTCACGCTCGCACGAGTCACTTGTTGCCATAATGATATACATTGGTTTTTATGTACATGTATGAGCACAAAGGGAGAGATTGTGCCGAGTGAGAGAGCGAGCGGTACGAACGAGAATCGAGCTACTCGAATTCCGTTAATTGGCCAACAGAGATGCCGATTACCGATAAAAATTCAATTCGATCCTGTTACGTTCGACGATTCTACGGGCAAAAAGGGTTACTTTTAACGATCGGGGGAAGTCGCGTGCGCTGCTGAGATTCGGCGGCGAAAAACACACGGACGGACGGACAGACGGACACGTCTGTGTATTCGTTCATCTCTTTCTCTCGCTCTCTCTCTCTCTGCTTTACTCTGTCGTACACTCGTTTGGTTTAACGACTCGTCCTCCTCGGCGCTGCGACGATCGAACAACCTTTCGTAGCACAGAGAGAACGAGAGAAAGAGTGAGCTTGCCGCCACAACTATTGCCGCCTCGATCTCTCCTCTCCACGACCGTAAAGACTCCGACGAAACGATACTGCGCCGTTTGCCCTCCCGTTTGATTGCGCGTTTATCGCGCTCCCCGATCCGTTTATAGGAGACACACAGTGCGCTGTGTACACCACGCCAATGGCAGATACTATCACACCGCGCGACGTAAATACCATAACCGAACTCGGTTATGCGAACGTGCAGTGAGTTGAAACAGGCAAAAGGCAGGGACGAGACGGGGCGAAGTTTCCGGTGCAAATTTCGTCATATCGAGGCTACGGTGAGCTCTCCGACGAATGAGCCGACGGTCAAATGGCACGACCCCAAACTCGTAACGCACTTTCGTAAACGTAAATTCGACTGATTTGACCCTCGGTGCAACTCTGCTTCACCTTTTCTCACTTTACGATGTCTCTGAGATCGTTAAAACAGGCATGAATGATGTGACACCCTCGACTCGAGACGGATCGTAAAAATTGTACCATACTGCCATTAGCTGGCCTCTTTCAGTTTCAGTCGCTGTATTATTATATTTTGATCCGATCATCATTCGCTAACGAAAAAATTCGCTTGCAGTTAGCCAAAACAAATACACAGTTCGCTTCAACTTTCCTGAGACTTCTCAAAATTACATATGCCATTGAAAAAATAACATAAAATAGGTCCAAGCTTCAATTTCATTGGTCAAGTTGGATATTGTGTCGTGTTCACAACGGGAAAGAAGCTTCAAAGATATGAACACGGCAAACATTCAACTATATGATAAACGGTGAGAAAATACATAATTTCTGGTTCCCTCAAGCCGCGCTTCGGACTCATAGTCCGCATTCTCTGAAAAAACCTTTTACCCTTTTTATACCATATTTTTTCCACTCTTTTTTGCTTCGCTTCCCTTCCCGAACGCAAGCTTTGTATTAGTTTTTACGAGGATAATACACAACGTTTAAAGGGATAAGGGATTAAACGCTCGCTGAGCACCTGACCGACCCAACAGAATCGCTTCTGTTTCTTTCTCTTTTTTTTTTCTTTTTTTCTGTATAATATCCGTGGGTGCAGCTTTCCTGTCCGAACGGCCGGTAGATCTTTTGGGCTCTAATACGGATGATGGTAAATAACCCGAGAAGAGGAAGGAAGTGTGTTAGGGAAAAGGGTGACTAGACATTGATAACACAGATAGAGAACAATTTCACTTATAAAATCGATCCTTCAATTAGAAATCTTCAACTGAATGCTAAAACCTACGTGACACGATCGTGTTTAACATCATATGATTCAAAAGTTTAGTTTTCAAGCCTTAAAGGTCTTCTAAAAGACCGCTGAGCGACATCGGTACAGACTTCGAGTATGCGGAAACCTCTCTGCACCGTCCGTTTAGCATAGCGCACTTCAAAAATGTTCCACCGACAACAGAACCTGCCCGGATCGTCCGGTGCAGAGTAGAGAAAAGCGTCGTAAATAACGTTCAACTCAACTTTTCCGGTGTGTTGCAAGCTCCGAGCGCCAGGTATCTGCACCGGGCGCCCGTTGCACCGTGCGAGAGGCTCTTCCTCTCATCCCAACAGCGGCAGTTGCCCGTCGCTCGCGGGATCCACACCCTCCACCAGCCTCGGTTCAGCCGATGCTTTTCGCGCAAATTCCCGCCGATTTTTTGGCCCCAGCCCTTTTCGCGATTTCGCGAGTTCTCTCGCCGTCCTGGACCGTGTGCCGCGAAATATGAGCAAAAAGCTGCGAATAAGAGGGTCGCACCGGAGCGACCTTCATAAATAACCGGACGCACGACGGACATCCCGACAGACTCGTCGTGTCCCGGCCCATTCGTGTCTCTTCGTCCACGATAAATGCATATACGAAATACACGCATTCCATGTTACATGTCCAGATATGTTTGTACCATTCGTCAGGGCCTTCTTTCCCCCGATGTGTAAAACTTCGCGGCGTTTTGGGCGAGGTCAGTACTGGAAATCTGACGTAAGAGTTCTTGATGTCGCAAGTGTGATTCCATTCCCTCGACTTGTCTGACGCATCCTCATTAACCGCTCATGTGTTGAACCGACCGTCTGGCTTGGAATGACATTCCACTCTTGCAAATCGACGAGAACGTGTCACGCCGCGAGTTCCAACACGCACATACGCACTCGGCGATGCAAGGACGAATTGGAATTGACGGTTCCGCATGACACTTATTCGTCATGCAAAGGAACGCCGGGTTGATACTATCTCACCGCAATTTCGATGTTTCTTAAGGTAAGCAAAGAGTGCCACGAGCGCATTCACAGTCGTGCAGGCGAAATAATGAATGCACCCGCACGGCTCGCGTGGTCGACGGGACTAATAATGCACATACGAGTCGGGGGTCTGGTAACGCGCGTGCGAAGGGTTGCCAAAGCGAAAGATACACATAGTTCGTGATGTGCGTATGTACTCTAGCACTGGAAACGTCGTATGGGGTCGCGAAATCGTGTCAGTCACCGCGCGACTGTGAGTGCAATTTGCAATATTTACGTCTGTGCACTGTCTGCACTGTGCACCACTCTGCGAACTCCTCTGCCATGTGTATTTTCCGGCGGTGCGTCATCCATCAAGTGTATTATTCAGAAATGACGCAGAACCGTGATAACCACTCGCGGATGTCACTTTGGGTCTCCGAAGAAAATTAACAATGAGACGAGATCGTTAAGGGGTCACATCTACTCAGCGGCCGATTAAAAGGCGTGTTTTTGTGATTTTTTCTTTTGGAAAATGGTTTTAGGTTTCGAATTTTTTTTTTTCACAG
>JABFVB010144096.1:0-14748 GCA_018812205.1 Adelognathus sp. PSUC_FEM 10030001 | reverse complement strand
TACCGTACATTAATTTTACGTAACATTTGTATATTGGATTTAATATACCAGTTTATGGATAAGAACCTCCGATACCGGTATATCTATTTTCGTAAATACATTTTTCACAGTGTATGCATGTAAAATATCTCAATACTCCAGTTATGCTGTTGAAGAAACTTCGCTTGGAAACTAATTAACTTTACTGTAAGTTTTTATGCAAAAACCGTTTAAAATTTCAAACACATGTTCGTTTCAATTTTGAAGGAATACTTTGAAGTTGATGCCCTGTTTTTAAAATTAAATTCGAACGTTCTCCGACCTTAATGTCTGATACGTTAATGAAAGAAGGTTGAAAAGAGAGATCAGCTGTTCAAGTACTTGACGTCGAGAAGCTACTGCGTCTTTAGATTTCACTGAAGGCTTGTAAATTAGCAGTACGGAGCGCATGATTTTTAGTTCCATGAACGTAGTCAGTAAATTCATAATTTCCGGCTACTTTGAATTCAATTTCTTTTACGATCAGAGTATCGTTCTCGTATCAGAGTCAACTGAGCTATCACGAACGAGTACAGTAACTGTGTTAAAATTGTTCTCACACAGCTGTAATAACGAGCGGAAAGTTGAAATCTTTATCAGTTCTCGTTACATCATTGCACTTTCTTCGTTGAGCGAGAACCATTGTCTTTCTTTTCAATTGCACAGAGAAAATTCCATTACGAACTTATTTTTTTCTCAGTTATTGTTTCACTCATTACAAACTTATCGCCCTGTTTCTTCCGAAGCTATTTGGTAGTTTCGCGACGCGCCGATGCACCGGAATAATAATGTCACGGTTGAATAGACGAGCGAGCTCGAGTCTAACTGATCGTGGATCGAATATGCAAATAGAGATACTGTTGGAAAGGCAGAAGGATTTTGATCATTGTTATTTTTCGAAACGTTGGCCTTACTTTATACTCAACTGCGCTAGAACAAAACAGTATTAATGGAGTAAAATATGTAATTCATGCACACTCTTGCACACACAATGCCCCGTTAAAGTTGCGATAATTGGCCGCTCGTAAACATATACACTGGCGAAATAACGTTGGCGCTGCTTCGCGAGCCTTCTTTCAAAGTCAATTGATGTAATTTTGTTTTTTCTTCGTTTCCGTTTGTTGCAGCAATACGCGGCGAAGCATGCAGAACAAAATCATCTTGTGGAGCAAATGAACTCGAAGTATTACTACTACACGAGGACTCAGGGACTGTTCAGGATATGTTATCCCAAAGAGCGTCCACCGACTGGTAAGGATGAAAGATCGTTGAAAAATACAATATAAAGATGAAATACAAGATAAGGTGAACCAGCCATTTACCGAACACGTAAGGATTTTTCCTCCGTTTTCGGCCTCGAAATATTCAATACATTATGCAAGTATATATAAAACACGTGTTTTACATTGAAAAACTATTCAAATATTTTTAATGCAAAGATTAAATCGATTTTCCGTAAATTAAAAAAAATATACGCACTCTCCGAAATGCCAATCAATGAACACTTTTGCCATTCACTGAACACTCTCCGCCCATTCGCTGAACACTGACGCGGATAACTATGCCGTCACACTTCGAGGTTATGTTCGTTATGGTTGTATGGGCTATTTGTACTTATAGCATCGAGATATTAAGAAATGAAGGTATTGCGGAATCCATATTTTGGTGAATCCTCTGATCCTCTGATCCTCTGATCCTCTGATGAATCCAAGAAGATTCACAATTGTTCACTTGAACTACATCAAGCAAACTTCATTCTACAAGCTCATGTCTCGATTCTATTAATTGCTATAATGTTCTTTCCTCAGATTGACTCAGCTGCATACCTTTGTAAAAAAGGTTTATACCGTTTATGATTAAATGAATAAAAAATGAATAGATAGTCGAACATACGATCGAAAATTTAGAATACAAAATGGCTAAAATGTCACTCTCTGTTTCTCTCGTCTGTATTAACCATAATATAATATTTACGACTGCTGACTCTAAACCAAAGTCCTGCGAGGCGATTAAAAAACCTTCAGAGGTTGCCGCTGGTCCAGCCCTCTTCGCGGTTAATGTATCTCTTGCCCACCGTTGTGTATACACTGTTGCAGTGCACACGGTGATTTCTGTGTGGCCGGCGAGAGCGGTAATTGCACCGCGTGATTGTTGTTACAGCGTGTACACAGTCTTCTCCGTACGATTTTCTTTTCTTCTCATTCTCTCCTTCTCTTGTTACCTCCCACTTTTGCCAATGCCGAGCGAGACCTCACATCATCGCTTCTCCGCTCCTCTGTTCTTTGGGATTTCGTTACCTCCCTCTCTCTCTCTCCCTCCTTCTTTTCCTATCTGCTATATATCCTTCGCAATATCCACCACTGCTGCACTGCGAATGTGCTCGTCCCGGCGCTCGCCTCGCCGAGTTCCCACCCGAGAAACGAGCAACGAGCAATTTCATTACTGCTTAACGCCTGTCATAAATCTCTGCGAGCGTATCCCTCTCCCCACTCTGCAGGTTTCCTCTCGCTCTCTCTGAGTCTTTCTCTCGCAGCCTCGCGAACCACCCCCGTTTCCGAGCGAAAACCCAGACCGAGAGTTTCACATCTCTTCCTCTTTGTCTCTATCCATCCAGAATTCTCTTTCTCGCAGCGCAACTCTTCGCTAACTCGCCGCTTCGTTCCAGCACTACTCTCCCGATTCTCTCGATTTACTCCTTTTTCTCTCCTCCCTCTCTTCTCTTTTTCAAAACTTTTATTTTTCCCCATCGTATCTCTCGGACGTTACTCCACTTCCTCCTTTTCCGTTCACTGTGAAAAATTTTCCAACGCTGAACGAAGGCCTTTCCTACACTGTTTAAGGAAAAATAACGACGGAAAGATATGCTTTTTACTCTTCTTTTCATCCCACTAGTACTTTCGCCAACTTTTTCACCGCATACTTGGGCGCTCAGAGGTTATGTACATAGTCTAAATGTACTTTGGCTACGCATTTGCATTGAAAAAAAATATAACCATCGACTGTATTTTCCTTCCAAGTGATACATTCTCTTTGCGGAAGCAGCTTGGAGTTCAAACAAACGGTGATTGGATAATGTGCAGTTCCCATTTGTCCTGTAGCCACGTTTTGTCACAGATTGGCTCGTTTGGTATGAAAACCGTAACAGTTAAGAGTAGTGGTCGATTGAATTCACGATAGATTTTTTTTTAATCATCGTGTTTATCACAGTTCCTCTGATACACAGCTGGGAGTGGAGGGCAAGTGAGGGTTAATTCGTTTTTTCCATCGACTCATCGACTCGAGCGAGAAGTCAGTGGTCGTTCGTGGGACGAGAGAAAAAGAAAAAGTGATGCGGTGTGTCGCCGGAACGATACGAGGCAGCTCGTTTCATCGCCAAGATCGGAATGTGCAGATCGCATTGCCAGGGGCGCCAATGGGTTTCGGGTTAGTGCGAGAGGCGGTGTGATCCGCGAGCAAGGGAACCGTCGAGAGATCGCGCGGGACGAGAGGCGTTGATGAGCCAGCGCGGTCCGCGAATGTTTTCTATGGCCTCTTCGCGCGGTGCGAGCGACGACGACGACGACGAACAAGCACGTCGTCGTCGTTCGGGAACGGCCTCACGGCTCGATCTCATTCTCACCAAGGCGGCGAGCAAACGAGCACGACACCGCGGAATGCCTCGACGGCCTATCACTATTTGCGAACAAAAAACTGCGAAAAAGAGAAAAGACGAGAGAGCGAACATCAGCGGGCTCGAGGGCGAGCACGAGCGAGAGAGCTGGAATAAGCGAGAAACAGGTGAGCAACGTGTGAGATGCATCACACTGGTCCGAGAGAGATTGAGGATGGAGGAATAATACTATCTGAAACTTTATCTTAATATCTTATCTAAGATTAATGTGAGATAAAATTATCTGAGATTGAGGCAATGGAACATGAAATTATCCTACTCCGGAGCATTGGGGTTGAGAAATAAAAAATGGAGGAATGATGTATCCAAGATTAAGATAAGATAAGATTATCTCACATTGGTAATTGTCGATTGAGGATGAAACATTCGAAATGAAGGAATCACCTTATATCTAAGCTAAGATAACATGATCTAAAATTATCTCCAACAGTGAAAGAAAAAATATTATTTCGACTGCTTCTAAAAATTGAAACGCTGATGAAAAGAGCAAGATAAAGCGAGGTGACTTTCGTTGGGTGAAACTTCTGCGATCCTCGGGAGGGTGTGAGACACGACGAAATCCGACACGGTGCATAATATTAATACCCTACACGCCTCGGCGTCCAGCATCGGTGTGTATAGGGTTACAGAGATTCTCGGTCGCGAACTTAATCACCTTACATCGTAGAGAACAGTATTCGAATTCTTCGTACACAGCACACGATCTCGCTTCGAATTGATATTAACGAAGCGTGACATGCGCTCGAGAAAGAAACAGCAGTAACACAGTTCCATTCGTATCCGCTGGCAGACCGAAGATATTAAATAGGAATGAGAGTGTACCAAACACCGCCTCGTGGATCATCAATACACGTTTCATTAGCGTCAAAAACACCGCAGTGTCTCTCTCGTCACGTCCAGCAGAAATTCCGATAGCGGCGAATTCACAGCGGAGAAGAGATCCGAGAAGCGTGAGTGTCTTCTTCTGTTCTACCATTGCCGGCACTCGTTCGCGCGAACTTCCTCGACCTTATACGGCGCACCGAGTGCAAGTACGAATCACTGTCTCGCCGTGAGGGATGCGAATTTTTCGTTTGGAAGTTTTTTTTTACTCGTAATACCATTTACGGTTAGACCACACGATGAGGCGTGGATTACGAACTTCTTGCTATCGGGCACTGCGCACGTGCCGCGTTCTCTTGCTCTGGTACGACGCGGTGCCGAAGAATGATTTCCGAGGGAGAGAAAACGTGTTGCCGCGTAGGAGACGACAACTATAACGTCTGATCAACGCGTACACACATCCAAGTAGTCCAATCGACCGGTGGTATGGTCCGCTACGTCTCTCACCGTCTCGGATACAGTAGAGGGTTGCCAGAGGATGGAACGAAGCTTTTGCCCGCCGGAGAATTGCTTGTATAGAGATGGCCGTCCGTGATATAAGACCCGGTGGATCCCGTAGGAAATCCCGGGAACGGATCTATCTTACCCCGAGGGATAGCCCGGGTGGACCAACCGAGCGTGAGAGTAAAAGAGAGACCAAGTGGCGGAGGATGGGGTTCACCTGTCAGCCTGAATTAAAGGATGGTCTGGGAAGCTTCTAAGGCCCGCAGTCGGGAGAACCAACGTGGCTGCTCGACGCGTTCTACGTTCTCTCGTGCAATTGAAGACGCCTTCTAGGCTTGCGAGTGCAGAAGCGCGACGAACCGAGGATATTTCTGCAAACTTCCTCTCAATCTACCTTTGGCATTACTACTTCCACATCGTCCCGAATGGTTTCTGTGACCACAATACAGTGGAACTTCTCATAGGTAACATGATGCGGACACATCGTTCATTCGCTTACATTGTCCATACCACCGGGGCACGCAAGATACAGGGATGCCAGCTGTGAGAGGTTCCACTGTATGATGCACCGAAGGAGAGATTGAAAGTTCTACATTGACCCGAATGGTTTCAGCGACCAGACTGTGGCCACTATCCTACCCATGGCACATATTCGCGAAAATAGAGAGAAAGAACCCAAAGACCGACAAAGGGCGACAGTGGAGCTTGCGAGCGGGTCATCGGAGAGTCGTATTTCACAGGGTTCGCAGTGTCCATTTTTGTCGACCACCGTTATAGCGACCGTGCTCGCCATATTCCCCATAGTTTCGGACCTCGGTGGATTGACCACGCGGGTGGAATTCCCAATGAGGAATATATATTATTTCTCGTGCGTTTTTGCGGATATTAACTTTCATTGTGATACATTCGTCGAATCAATTTTTTCTACCAATGAAAATGGACGTACGGTCTTTCGACTGAATTCCGTTCGGCGTCTAAAATAGTGGAAGTGGTCTGAGATGATTCATTGATGTGCGAGTGGCAGACGACTGGGCAGTCTTTCCAGCTTGAAATATTAATGGCCATAGCAATGTAATATTTAATCGTCGGCGGGAGTCATCGTCCGTTCGGGCGACGGGCGAAAGTTTCGGAAGAAAGACGACTTGAAGGGCATTGGATATTCAAGTCGATTTCGATGAAACGGATATCGCTTGGTGCGAGGTCATCGCCCCACTCGTCATGCCACCGCGGTATAAAGTATAAATAGCCGGATGGTGAGGAACGTGCAGGGGAAAGATGTCTAACCCCCCATGAGACTGTTGAACGCTGCGTGTGTACACCGCGGTTGGGTATAATCCCGCAACGAGATAATGCGCCCCGAAGGATAAATTATTGCTTCGAGTAGGCAGCTACGCGTTCGCTTTGATCGTTCCGGCTGACCAGAAACTCACTTCGCTACTTGTTACCGAGCAATCGCCTGTACCTGGCTTTCAACTCTACCGTCCCTTTTTTTGCAGTCGTGGCTGGCAGTCAATGTCCATTGAGATTTTTGTCCGTGGTTGAACCTCCAAACTGCCCGATGAAAATACGTCCACTATCCGAAGAACTACAGAGTACTACGGTCCAATCAATGCAGAATCAAACGGGGAACTGAGTCTCACGTCTCAACGAAACTATACACTGCACAGTGAGACCTCGAACGCGATTAATTAGTAATCAAAGTGCCGCGCTCGTTAAAGTCTCCATATGCTAAGTGCTCAGGAAGTGTAGGAAGTGCCTCAAACCAGCGATAGAATCGTGCTGTAGAAGTACACACCTCGTTGTTCTATAAAGGACACCGGTTCTGCTTGCGTAGTCCAAAGGGGTCGCGGTCAGAATGAGAACAGAGACGACATACACACTGCGGCGAAGCACACGGAAGGTGGAATGCATTTGCACATTACAAATATTGACCCGTCTTCAGCAACGAGTGGTAAACGCGTCGGGGTTGTCAGGTGTCGACATCCATCCGAAGCGATGGCTAACCCAGGGGCAGTTGAACCGTTTACACGTATTCGATGTCACCAAAGTGGACAGTGCATGGGCCCAGCATGAATGGCACCACCTGCATATTTCTAGTGCCAAGTACGAAAACATTCAAGGAATCGAGAAGGAGCAGCACCGATCGATGATATCGATGCACGTAACGTCATGTCACACGTTACCCTGGACGACCGAGCTCGTTACATTCACCGAGTCTCCACTATTGGAAACGAACATTCCGAACTCTGAACTGGGGCAACTAGGACAGAGAAGGGCCGGCCTGTATGTGCAGAGTCACCCCCATCACCGGGCATACGCAAAAGTGTATACTGCATACGCGTAAGCTCACAAATGGGCAACGAGCAGACAACAGCCGCGACCCCTCGACGCGGGAAGACCATTTCCAAATCCTCCCAGCGGCGCGCAGTGAAAGTGCTCAATGTATTGTGAATAATATAATCCGCGAGTCACCGAAACGTCCTTCCCCCTAACCCAAAGGCAACCCGGGCACTTCCATTTCTCGCAGCGATACACTGTGTGTATGTGTTTGTGCCGAGCGGTTGTGGCGGTAAGGGTGTGCTGGGACGATCCAGAGGAAAGAGCGGAAACGCATCAAGTATTGATGCCACTTCGATGACCACCGTTCCACCCGCGCTTCATTCGTTCCACACGACCCGGGAGAACCTTCCACGTTATTACGTATACAGCCCGGATACACCGATGTAGGCTACACCACCTTGCACGCGGGGCAATGCGAGGACTCTGGTGCCGCTTACGTGGAACAACCCACGTACGAAAAGCCTTTTCACGTTTACACCAAGAGTCACTGTGTACACTCTCGCTGGTAGGCTTCCCCGTGTGGACGGTGTGTAGGCAGGTACCAGACACTTTCGCGCTCTCTGTCACTCGCCTTCCATCTTCCAAGTCTGATCTCCGATTGCTCGCACTCTCTCGTACTACGAGCCATAAAGCACCCAGATGTCCGGCACTCTCCTTAATGGGGTGCCACCGATATCCTCCCTCTCGACCAACACAACCAGACGACACCTACAAACAGGACTTCTGTTCGTGTGTATAACTACACGGGAGACGATTCTCAGCTACTGCGAAACTCCCACAACTGGCTCCTCAGTCACGCATACACACACGCACACTCCCTCATGTGTTTCTCTCCCACACTCATCTTGGAGTCTTGTGATGTTCACCTAGAAGGAATTTAGAGGTCTACCGGGAATCGCGGTAACACACCTTAATGGGATTGGCGTTCTCCGAATGATCATTAACGTTGACGCGGGACAGGGAAAGAATACAACTGGCTGGTGAATCGAAAGTCATAGCAAAAGAGCGGCAAGTGTGAACTCTTTTCAGTGTGAAGCTGTAGAAATGATCTTCAGGTTGTATCGTGACATGTTTATGCGAGTTATTATTGATCGCTCGAGGACTCCCGAAGACGTTCGATTCGCTCGAGCTGGACTGTGATGGTCAGATCTCAGCTTGGTGTGATACAGGTTGTATAATGAAGCGGGTCGCGAACCCGATCGAGAAATCCCGGCGTGACTAATCCTCCGCCTACCGTACACATGCCTGATATGTGTAAACGCTGTACAACGAGATAGCTGTGTATAGCGTGCGAAGGTCTGCACGCTCCAACGCCGGCACGAGAGCCCTTTGCATATGGATGACGTTGCGGCGTCACCTCCATTAAGGCTTAGACTTAAAGTCTCGAGAGCAGCTAAAGCTAATGTCTGTAGACCCGGGCGAGTTACAAACGCTACTTGCGCTGGATATATCCTCGGGACTACACGCCACAACCGGCGGAATGCGTAATTGGATTAATTCAAATGCTTGGAAACGGGTGAAAGGAAAGTGATGCTCGCGGTGAAACAAAACTAAAGTTGACTCCAACAAAGTGCTGACCCGATAACCGTTTCACAGGCTCCGGGACGTAATTTTCATGGAATCCATGAGCAAAATCTTGAGGCCAACTCGGAGTACTCGACCAGTTTGGATCTTTCATTATGAGCACTTGATAGAATAATAGTAATAATCAGATACCATGTGGTACAATTCTGGATGGAAGATCGTCAGGTCTGATGAAACTCCTAGAATTGCATAAGTCTTGATCGTGAAATAGGATCATGATGTACAAACGGAATCTCGACTGCGGGTTCATCGTATCGTCGCGAGTCTCCCGCAAAACGGTTGAACTCTCCGGTCTGGTTCGTCGACCATGGTGGAGGACCCGTAGGATATTATACCGTGCGCCGTCGTGCATAACACAGCCGGCGACCGACGACTCTGAGCCAGCGAATGCATATTCAAGATACGGATGTTTTAAATCCAGCCTGGATTACGGGTAACGTTGAGAGTCGCGATAGCCCTTCGTCGCTGGTGCAGCGCTCCCTCACCCGGGCCCGGGTCGTCGACTCTCTATCTTTTCCTCTCGTTAATTCACCGGCGCCCGATGAGTGCGAAGTGAAAATGCTCGACGTCCGCGCACGTTCCCGGTGTGCAGGACCGGTCGGACGTTTTTATTATTTTTCATATCGACAAGAGGATTTTGCGAGTGGAGGGTCGACGACGACGACGACGACGACAGAAACGAACGGAAGCGGAGAGGAATATCCTATGGGCTTCGGAGTGAAAAAAAAACGAAAAGCGGGACGCAGAGAACGAGAAAAAGTGTGAGGGTGGGACATTTTCCACGGCGACACACGAGGAGAAGCTCTCGCTTCGGCATCGCCCGGGGAAGCGGGTGAGGGATTAACGGCGATAAATTTCACAAAAATGGGGGATTACACTGTCGGCGGGACGACAGTCTAATCCCGGACCGGGCACAGCACACGCCTCTCCGCTGCGTCCTGTCCTCCCTCCTGAATCTCCTGACTTGCTTTCTCTCGCTCTTAACGCGAAAAGCCGCTGATGCTCGAGCTAGGTTCGGTATCAGGTTCAACGGGTCTGCGAGCGCGAAGTATCGCGAGTGGTTCCTCCAGACCTCTTTTCTCGTCGAGTGAAGGCGGGTTCTGGATTCTGGACTGTTTTTACAATTATCAGGCGTCGCCACTCATCTTCATGTCCGTTTCTCAAAGTGGACATTCCTGGTTTATTGGAAAATCCAGTTTATTCTTGATCCACGAGAAGTGGATTCGTCTATTCTGCATCTCAATTTCCGCATTCAAGTCGAGGTTGGGGTACAAATTTGAAGTCCACTACAATAGTTTACGATGACGAACTTCCAACAGACCAAGTTTGCTGAATATATAAGTTGCTGGAAAAAGTAGCGACAAGAAGCTTCTTGATTTTTTTTTTCTTTTTTGTTTAATCACTCTGGCAACTCTACAGTAGCGCTCATACTTTGGTGAGCATCCGCGTTGAACCAAAGAAGCGGATCATCAAGAAACTCGGTGGTAAAACTTTGCTTATAACCCACGGGCGTTCTCAACTGTGCTACACTCTTAGTTTTCTCTCACGGCTAACTTCACGATGATCCTGGGTTAACGGAGATTCGAGTAATAAATTTGCGTATCGAGGAGGTGCATAGCGAGAGTGAACACGAAGTAGACGAGAAGTTGGTCTCCGGGCAAGATAGGAAGGATATACCTCGGGCTCTTTCAAGCAGACTCTGTGCGAACCTATAGACAGTCTTTTGCACTCTCTCTCCAGCTATACTCCCTGGCATCTCGGCGAAGACCTCTTTTAATTACCATGCCGGTGCAGGGACGAGAGAGCAAGAGAGCGCGAGAGTTCACCTTCGGGAAGCGAAACACCGAGCGTCTCACGGAAGCTACGACGTCGACGCCCGTAGGGAATTTTAGCGAGGCTAGACTCGATCGAACTTGCTGGTGAAGATGGAAGGAGAGAGGAAGACTCGCTTCCTACCGGAGCTAGCGGGTATGCAATAAATTTTCGTATCCAGGACGGTGGTGGTAGGTGCCGTTGGCTGAAGGCGAAGCTGGTTCGAGGTATATCTCTGGTAGCTCTTTTCACCCTCGGTGCACCCCGTCGACCCGCATCCCCCGAACGCGAAACGTTCGTCAGCCTGGGTAGAAAAAGGAAAGCACCGACGTACTCTATTGAAGGAAACGCGAGCTAGCGAGGCGGAGGAATGCCAAAAAAAGAAGAAACCAAAAATATGAATGGAATAATAACCAGGCAGTGGAGATGGAACGTAGAAAACACGACGAGGTTTTTCACTCGGGTGTGTGGGCAAACGAGAGGGAGATAAAGAAAAATAGAATGAAGCGGAGAACGAGGAAGGAGGATGAGAGAGGTTGGGAAAGATCTGCGCGGATTCGGCGACTGTCTCGAAGCGGTGCATGTACGAGAGAACCGGCGGACAATGGTTGCGCATCAACATAATTACAGTTTGCTTCACTTGCCACACTCGACAGGGCCAAGTATTATATTCAAATGCGGAGGCCCCCGCTGGTGCGCCGATGGCGTACAGCGAAGCGGAGAAACACCACGCCGAATAGCGACGGCGCCAACGTACAGAGAGAAACCCGGTGAGGGTCTACAGTCGACGCTTGCCCGAGGGAGAGCGGAGGGCGACCGCGTCGGAGAGGTTGAAGGTTGGAGGTTGGCGCGGTAACCGACCGGTCCTCTCTCCTCTTGTCTATGGTATATTCCTATCCTGCGGGAGGATACCAGTATAGCTATCGCTCTCTCTCTCTCTCTCTCTTTGGGTGTGCGGTCAGGCTTCGTCCTCGCCGCGCTCCTATCGCTCTCGCTTTTGGACGGGCGAGAGAACACAGAAATTCGCACAGCTTCGAGGCGTACCGTACAGCGAGCCCCTGGAGAGGAAATTACGTCGTCTGGCTTGACCCCTCCATCACCTACTGTATGAACGTGCGAGAGGGTTTCCTACCCGTTTCCCGATAGACCGCATATAGAAAGGTGATAGAGATAGGGTAGTAGACCCTCGTACCGGACCTTTTCTAGCCTGGAAGCCTTCTTACCAAATACTGATTGGGTCCTAACGTCCCTAAGCAAAATGTATCATAAAGAATGTTGAGAAATGGTGAGCCAATGTGCATCAATTCGAAGTAAATTATTGTCTACGAAACATCATTGGCAATGATAATTTTCGTAGTAGACCTTGTCTAGCCTAGGAGACATCTACCTCTTAAGTCATTCAGAAACGAAACCTATCAAGATTGACAACTTGCCAATGGACGTAGATCAAAATAATCAGTGGCCTTTTGCGAAACATCATTGACAATGGTACTTCGCCTTTCGTAGTAGACCCATACTGGTCCAGAATACCTTTTTTTTACCGTATATTCATTGTATATTTCACAGCAGAATTGACCGTTAGCAAGGGTGAGAAGTCAGTGGGCATGAATCTGAAAGTCATTATCATTATTGGCAATGGTACTTCTTGTTGAGGGGGAATTCGAAGGGAAGCGGGTACATGAAGTCCTCTATTAGCACTAGCGACGTTTTCCATCCTTTGTTCCGCAATCACAAAGACAGAAATGATTGACATTGCCTTCCGGAATCAACTGAAGAATCCGAATAAACTAGAAGGTCCATTGTGTCAACTCAAAATAAAATAGTGGAAACTTAACAAAAGTGCAGAAGTAGACAACCGAGTGAATTCGTTGGAGCGGAAAAGTGCCGGTCGATGTATGCAAACGTCTCGTCTCCAAGTCGATGGGGTGACAACGGGGGTGGCACACGTCGAGTCACCATTCTTCCTCACTCTCTCTCTCTCTTTTCACAGCAATGCGTCGGCAACCTCTCGAGCACATTCTTGAAACGCGTACCGGAAGTCGAACGAGTTCCGATAGCAAGAATTCCCGGGTGGTTCGAGGAGTGAAGGAGCCATAGGATTCGTTCCTTCTCTTTCTATTCGAATGCTCTTTCGCCAGGACAAAATGTTTTTCTCGAGACGGAATCGAGACGTCACACATTTGAGCTCGGAGCGTGTACAGAAGTGAATCCTTGAAATCACCCAAGTGGTGGCTCCTACGACTTCTCCTTACTGCCGCTTTCCTCCAAAACGGCACAATAGACGTTCCGAAAAGTGTGTGCGTTGGAAAGAGACGGCCGGATCACGGTGATTCTCCAGTGGTTAGCAACAGTGTTGGTGGAAACGAGATAGCAGATCTAAGTGGGCCATGCAATGCTACGGTTATGGCGGCATAAAACGCTCGGTAGTGTTCACCCGGTTGAGAGAGGAGAGGACGAAGGGTTCGCGAGCTGTGCGAGATCTTTGAAGCTTCTCCGTGGGACCTCCGTAACGCCCAGTGCTGTCTCTTTCTCTCACTCTCACTTCTGCCACAGCAGTCAAGTTGAGTGCGGAAAGCCCCTTTACGACCGAAAAAACTGCCACTATGATTCTCTATGCAAATTGTTTAAGATATCCTGGCTGGGGCCACACGCCGCGTTCCAAATACCGTTCCGACGGTTCACGCGCTATACAGACATTGTCGTAAGTCTCTCTTCGCCACCAGCAAAAAAGACGTTGGAAATTGACGATATTGTATCCATTCTGTACAACAGTACTTTCACTGAAAATAAAATTATAACATACAGAACTTTGTTTATTGTTTAAACAGGACAAACGAATAGTGACGATGAATCACCACATACATAATAACGCTTTTCCTAGTGTTTCACCATATTTCTGTTAGATTACTCCACGCTGCCTATGAGCAAGGGAGTTCTGTATGTAAGCAAGTTGGGGTTTGGCCTCAGGCTAAGTGTTTCGTATACTGCGTAGCGCAAAAACCACATAATACTGCAATAGCTACGGTAAATTCTATGAACTTTTATCAAAGAAAGTTATTGGTTGACCTGCACAAAAATGTATGAAACGTTTGTTTCCTGACGACTATAATGGGACCATGCAGGACCACAGGCAATGTTCGAAGAAGAAACTCAAAGGATCGAAAACGAAGCAGCGGATCGTGAACAAACAGGAGGAAATAAAAATTCCTCGAAGCTTATTAACCTTTGTCGAGGTAGCTGGCGTGGTGCACGATTTTCCGGACTTTACCAGACATTGCAGAATTGTCACGTTTGCCTGCGTCGAACGTTAGTACGGTTCCACTGAGCCGAATACAGCGAATCCGTTGAATTCAGAAACGGCGAATGTAATTTCGTTGAACGTTCCCATTGATATAAGAAGACCGCGAGCATCGTCTGGGGTGGTTCGAGCGAGTGAATTTGGAGCCGAAGACGAGAAATTTCCGACTACGAGGACGAGGAACTGCGCGCTCTCGCCCAGGAAGCACCGCGAGCTAGACGTATATATCTTGCCGAGTAAATTAAAATGGATTATATATGTCGACTTCATCTTCAATCTTTCTTCTCCACGGTACATACCGTCTTCTGCACAGTGGGTGGGAGGGTGTGAGGCGTTGCTTTATCGCTCTCCGCTCTTCGTCCCTACCTCAGGGTGTAATTGTTATGGCTCTCCCGCCGTTGCAGCTTCGTAGATGCCAATCCGTTCACCACCGAGCATTATCCTCGGTAAAAGAACAAAGAGAGCATGCTTCCAATAGACGGTCATCTGAATTTCCCGCTCATTCTCCAGAATTTAAACTTTCGTCGGTAAGTCACATAATGTCTAATGTCACATAGTAAAATTAACTTGTCATAGTGCAAATTTGAAAGCAAAGCTCTATTCCACATTACAAACACTTGTGCCAAATTATATTATGAATTGGAGCCATTTGAAAAAGTTATTGCTTTTCCAGACTGCAAAAATTGATTTCTTGACCAAC
>JABFVB010142987.1:0-14798 GCA_018812205.1 Adelognathus sp. PSUC_FEM 10030001 | reverse complement strand
AGAGGAACGACACGCAGTCGATTATATTCAACGAATATCGTGAACCGCAGAAAATACGATATTAATGCCAGTAAGTATAATTAATCCGTGGGAACGCAATTACAACGCTTCGTTTGTCACATCTCACGAAAATGGGGAAGGGGGAAAAACGAATTCGAGCTCGTGAATGGCGTGCACGCTTGATTCCAATTGCAATCTTGTTCCCCTATTGGAAACGCGCGACTCATCGTCGCCTCGGCGGATGCGAGTCTCATGGAACGATTTAGCACCTTATACATATATGTTTTCCTTCGTTTTATGTATGTAGACGTGGGTGGGTGACTCTTCACAACCCCGGTAGACTCTCGAGAATGTTACTGCCATTGGTACTGTTCGAGCGAGATCGAGGTGGTTGACGATATAGATATAGACCCAATATTTCCCATAGCTGAAACGTTCTCTATCTCAGCTCTATTCTAGTTTCTCGCTTGCTCCGTCTCGGCTCGCGGAAAAAGTAACTTTACTCGATCAGGTCTCGTTTCAAGTGGAGGATGAGAACTTGCAAAGGAATAGGATCGAGGGAGAGTAGCGGTGACGGTGAGCAGCAGCAGTACGCGAGAACGACGATGAAACCCTTTTATAGCTACGGAGAGAAGCTCTGTATCTTTCTCACTCGCACGCGGCGAAAAGTGGCGTCGTATAATAGCGGATGCGAATGGACGTGGTGCAAGGACGTGGTCTCACGTACACTTTTATAATACGCGGTCGTTCTATATCCTTCTTGGTTTCTTTCTCGTACGTATAGCACCGCCGCTGTATACAGCAACTCTCTCCAACACTCCGACTCACTCACTCACCTCACTTCTCGTTTCTCGTCCTCGCTACGCTCGCCGTGTATGTGAGCAGTCGGGGGTGGTTGCACGAGGTGAGCTATATGCGCTTGGTGGAACTCCTCCACGACGCTGGGAACCAACGAAGAAAAGGAACCACGCATGAGGGAACACACCGGCCTGACCCTCGACTCTTGCTAACGCCGGGCCCTGAGACTCTTAAAACGTGACGTTAGTCGCGACCAAACGTAGATGCTACGTGTAGGCTACGTCGCGTCTTGTGTCTCTCGTGGCGCATGAAACCTTCACGTGGGAAACCACACGGGCTTTACACCTACCGCTGCCTCATTCCCCCACTTATATTTCTCACAGCATTTCCTACAGTCGTTTCGCTTGCTTACCACCTTTTTCTCCTGTCGGGCCAGCTCCTCGGATCACCTTATGGTGCGTGATGAATTCGTATCGCGAGGCAGCTCTATACACCGTACCGACGGATAATGAGGCAGGGTGAGAAACAGATGGGGAATCCCCTGGCAGCAGTTTTTTCTTCCGTTTTATCGCGAGTCATCGCGTCGGCAGTGTGAGGGGTGAGGTTGCGTCAGGTGTATCGCAAGAAGAATCCCTATTGGTATTCCCTTATTACTATTAAATTATCGTCAATCGGCAGTGATAAGATCCTTCTCGTGAATCCGTTTCGCACGTATCAACGCTATATAGAATTCAGCGAGGAGACTTTGAGCCTTGGTATCGTACCTGTATGGCCTATGTGGTAGGATATCGATATCAGCAAGTCGAAAAGACAAACTAATCCGCGAGTTCTAGGAAGTTCGAGTGACCGCGTCGTCCTCGACGTCCCTCTGGGTTAATACCTATGCTCGTGCTCGTACGAGGTAATCGCGGCTGCACGTATTCGCGAGAGCGAATACGTGCATAGCTCAGTGTACGAGATTCGTCGTCTGGATCCGAACTGGGTCTCAACGATTTGGGTATTATACAGGATGTGGAACATTCTACGATCCAACTTCTCCGACAACTTCTGTCTAGTCGACGGTATTGCATTGACTCTATGCAGTACTACGAGTTATTTCACGAGGACTAAGAGAGTAACTCGGAGCAACGAGTCATGGGTTCTCGCGAAATAGCATTCATCGATGCCAGACTAGACGAGTGGAGAGTAGATGCGAGCTAGAAATTTTGACGCGTGCCAACCACTACAGAACTCGATAAGAAACCCGAATTTAATGAACTCCAATAATTTTATTGCAGTTGAGACGTATTCATAGTAGCCTCAGAATTTTCGTAACTCGTCGTTATTGCATTGTACCGTTCTACGCCCGTGTTATTACACGAAAAGGCGAGAGGAATGGCAGTACGAAAGCGTCAGCACTGCCCGATCGTTGCAGCATCCACAGTAAAAGTATTTCGTGTTGTGATCATACTACTGTTCAGAAGTGTCTGGGGATATCCCGCAATCCCAATCTTCGTTTTATAACATATCGTCGTCTCCGTCAGTGCGCAGAATTCAGGAAACAATTTCGGCCTTATCTTTCCCGCTATAGCTTGATTCCGAAAGGAATCGTCGCAGTCGAATCCGCCGTGGAGTGTATCCGTATGGAAAAGTGTACATACAAAGGAAATTTCAGATAGGAAATACATCCCGGTAAAGTAGGTGGAAACGATGTGATGCAATTACATCGATAGTACATGATCAGATCACCATGCATAACTGGGGCACTGGGGCAAAAAAGTAGGCTATTCTTCCCTTGGACAAAAAAAGTAGCAGACGACGCATCAAGTGCGCATCCGCGCCGGTACTGGGCAGAAAAGACCTACTTTCTTCCCGCGTTGCACGCATGAAATTCGGTTATTTTAGCGAAGTCGGAAAAAAATCGTTGACTCTCATTCTGACTCATTCTTATTCATAAAACAAACCTGTTGGCGTTTTACCGGATTCTTCACTATATCGCTATCGTTTTCCGAGATATGAGATGCGAGCGAAGGTCCAATGCCATTCGATCGTTAATCGCTCGTGATCGGGGAAACAACGCCGTCGGAGAATTTATCGGGGGGTACTCATTCCTCGTCGTACGTTAACCCATAAAGATATAATTTCGCCATTCCGTCGGCAATGAACGGGGGATATGAGCCGAGCTGTTAACGGGCCACCGTCGTCCTATGTACATGGTAATGCTTTGGCGAGAAAGATATCGCGTCGACGGCGAGAGTGATCTCGCACGCTAGCGGTGCTTCCCTGAAGCTGCAAGCTTCGATGCAGCTTCAGCGGCTTTCCCGGGCGCCCACGAGGCCGTGGCTCTACGTTAACGAGAGTCACGACGACTATGACGACGAGAGACTGGTATACGAGCTTCAGTGGCAACGGAGAACGAAGCTCACGCGAAATGCGTTGGCATTACAATTCACGACACCCTTCGGTGCCATTTCCTCACAGTTGAGTAGAAAAATGTGTCAGAATTATGTGTCTGTGTTTGTGCGTCGCTTCCACGAGACCTCTGCGCCTCTCGATCACTCTCTCCGCTCGCCGCATTCTTATTATTTTGACAAATTATTTGTAAAAATGCAGGAATTACTCGCTGATTCCATTTTAACCCAAACGGACGCCAAAATTTAATTGTTGGTTAATTTTTTTCCTGTCAGTGGTTGTATATGTTCATTGATTCGGTACAATGTAGCGGAAGCGAGGAAAGCGTAAGTTGGCGAATCGCAAGAGAACACGTTCAGTCGACCTCCGGTATCGTCCCTAAAATCCGCCAGCGTAAAGTACTCCTGAAAAAAAGCTGTGCGTATTTTTTAAAGATTTTTCGAAGCCAACCTTCAGGATTTACTATTTTTTTTTACGTCCAGATATCCCGATGAAAAAATCGCGATGTCCGCTTTTTAGGAGCACTCCACTCTAAGAAAGTTTGGGGACGATCACACAGGTTGACTGAAAAAAGTTGACAATGAATGCCTCCTATAAGGAAGCTCAATACGATAAAAAATGCTCCCCCATATAAAAAGGTACGTGAATGGAATCACATGTGAAAATTAAAAATTTTCAAAATCTCGAGACAGATCACGGACCGTTTCTATGGTGAATCACCGAGATGGTATAAAAAAAACCAGGTGAAAGGTGAATGTTTACGCGTGAGGTTCGTTAGATCGCACAGATTTCGCAGAGTCGATCATTCGACGAACGGCTGGTCCACACATTGTCAGAGGGGGATGTCGAGATAGAGCCAACGAAACACCCGGTACTGCAACGTATAATGTAGTGTATGATATATACGTATAGCAGCCTCCGGTACACACGGCGTCCCGAATCCATACGGTACCGTTGCCGCCGCTGCCGGTTGGATAATATCAGACGATCTCAATGACACGCTCGAGGGGAGTTTATTGTTCTGGTACCAGGGGCATTATCGGCGTGAGACCTCTCGCATGGGACGCAAAATTAGAGGTTGCATTGAAATGTAATAGATGAGCCGATACGATAAAACGTCGTTGAATTCTCTTGGGATTTCTCACTCTCTATTCCTCTGTATAACGCTGTGTCCCGTTCCATTCCCGTCTCTCGATACACGACAATCCCACTTCGCATATTCAACCGTCTGGAAAATACTCGTCGACCCTCGACGCACAACGATCATCCTAAGTACCGCAATACATCCGGTTTACAACAGTGTTGTATTGATTCTGTTCTGGATCTCGTTATATTATTGCGTCTTCCATCGCTCCAAGTATCAGATAAATTTCCTAACGCAGTATCACCAGCAAACATTTGCCTACAAAGATTCCCTCAACCCAGCAAAAGCCAGCCAGCATCATCAGTAGAGCAGGAGACGTGGATCATTATAGGGGGTGCAGCCGAGGTATTCGATATAACTTGATGGTCGCCTCCAACAGCGTAGCTGAGAGTCCATTTTGGATGCGGGTACCTGCCATTAGATCGGCTGATAAGGCAGATATAGTGGCCTATAATGTGCCGGCAATACCCAGCCGTAGTCGAGAACCCGCGTGCTTTGGCCGGTCACCATGTAGTGTCCATAGCCTATATGGCATAAACCAGTTCTCTCACCGGTGTCACACCAGCCAAAGGATCGGAGAGCGCGTCAGTGAGGGAGAGTGCCCATGCATTACTCTACCTTCCATAATTTTCCATCATACGACACGCTTCAGTGGTACCAAGTTACCCTCTATAACTATATATATCCTACTTGGTTCAGTGTGTGGCGTTAAGCGTGTATGTACGCCTGCTCTATGTACGATACACTCTCAGTATGTACCTCCAACGTCACTTGAGTGCCAGACTTCGACACTCGAATGACACGCATCGATTGAAAACCTCATCCGCGCTCATGTCGTGACGACCTAGCCGTATTCGGAGTCGATCAATTTATTCCTCGATCCATTCAACCCTGTCATAACATTCATTCGGCAATGCTTTCTCCGTATTCGCAGTTAAGAGATTGTTATTTGCTTTCTTTCCTTTCGCATCCTCGGAAACATTTTGCATAAGACGTATGCTTAACTTCAACGATCTCGAATGTCCCGAAAATTATTGATGGATGAGCGTCCTGGACAAACTTTTCGCTGTATGTATTATCTGGCAAAACCTCGCGAAACCTACAAACACTCGATCCATGTGGATCGAAGCTCTAGAGATATAACCTCAAGAGGGTGGAAATCCCCAAAAGAGGACACAGCGAATTTTGGAAGCCGGTATAAGAAAGGTGTTTCCTGGAGTGTGATGGATCGTCAGGTTTTTTCCCATTCACACAAACATGAAGAGTGCAAAGAAGATGGAAAGACCGCAAGTAGCAAAAATGTTTCTGATACATGTGTTGCGGAACTGACAGTGATAGGAAATAATGTGCTTAACCAGGAGGAAGTAATCGATGCATTGAAACAAAGATGAGAGATATTTCTCGTTGTCTATGAAATGCGTCAAAACTCATGTAGGGCTCTTAGTGAGAGGATGGTGGCATCGAAAATTCCAAGAATCCAGTGAACGGCATGTTAGGGATGGCTACCAGCGCCTCATGTGACTGAAAGCGGAAAGGGGAGTTGATCGGCTAGTCGCCGACGCAAGAATTTCGGTTCGTACTGGCATAGTCGAGGGATTGGCACGGGGACAGGGGTGGCGGTTCCCCGGAGCTTCGGCTCGCCAGCGTCTGCAAACATTCCCTACGGTTTCCAACCGTTCGAATCTCGACATGAGCGAGGACCTGGCAGAGTGAACCAGAGATATTGAGACAGGATTGAAAGGGGGTGGGAGTGCCGCAGTAGCACGAGCCTCCCGGTATTCACTCTCCCTGGACGAGTGGACTGGTGCTGGATAGCAAGTTGGTAGATAGATAACGTGCCACTATGTAGCTGGGCATATACTACACTCGTGTACCCTGCGGCTTTGATCCCCCTGTTCACCCCGCACACTGGGACACGACGCGAAGGTCCTAGTCCGTCTGTCGGTGCGTTGCACGCACGTACGACCTTCTGCTTGGAGTCCGGATCACGTACGCACCAATCACAACGCTCAGGCACCGGGGTTCGAAACCTGCCACCGCTATATCCAAACTTGAACTGTAAAGGCGCAGAGTAGGAACAACGGAAGGTGCAGCAAGATCGCGAGAACCACGGAACCGTGTCCAACGGACCGATACAACGTACTGCTGATGTCTCTGTCGCTACGTTAGCGGCGCAGGTACCCTCCAAATACTGAGCCACTCCGCTAGAATGAGTTCACGACACTGTAGCGAACAAGTTTGTGGTGATGCACGTTTGTGAAACAGCATTCGCATGCACGCCACACATTTGTCCCCTCTGTTCGCTGCTGGGCTTCTGCTTTTGGGTCGATGGATTACATACTCCTGCTGAAGTACGGATCGACAAATGGGTAGAGAGATGTAGACGAGCACCAGGGAATGTCGTCCTCTGACAGGATCAGCCAGGCGCTTCTATAAAATATTTTCACATGTACTTACCTTCCATTGTCTCTTTGTTCTCCGGTTCACTTTCTACTTTGATTTTTCATCGATTTTTCGATCAATGAGGGTACAAATGTGTTGAACTTTGAACTGAGGGGCTCATATTCATAACCGAACTGTACAGTCCATCTCTCTACCCATATTATAAGCTATCTGATGGGTGTAAGTGGATGAGATTGAAATGCATGCTTGGATCTTCAAAACATATTAATTCGTGACGCGAAAAGTGATCGTACTACAGCGGGAATTGGGGGGGCTTTTATTATAATGTGATCGTTTTAGTGGTCTCCTTGATAGTGATTAGAAGAGCTATGATCGTTATTGCAGCTATTCCCCAGCGTGCTGTAATATTTTGGAACCATTTGCATCTCCAATGTGGTTTCCGGTTACAAAGGGGTATGCATATATGTAGGCGGACCCTGAAGTGAGTTGAAGTGCGGCTGGGTGAAGCTGTCCGTCTGGCTCGGCTGGAACTGTGTTTCACGGAACGATACAACCCTACCAATTCGTGTTAGTCCACCGAAACAACGTTCGGGAGGACATTTATCCAGTCCCGCGCTTTTCCAAGCACCGATTACTCAACGTGCCGTGGGCGAATGTCCTGCATCCTCACATGCAGAGCGCATACATATTACGTACGACTCGCACTAACGTACATACACGAGTGACATGTATACGTTGAAGGGAGGAGCTGCTCGCTTATAATGCATTTTCCCAGCACTTTGTAAAGTGTTATAGAGTTTGATGAGCCCTCGAGCAATACGCTGTACCGTATGTACCGACGAGCTCGCTGTTTGTACCTGTACAAATAAAATTAAACGTTCGATTGTTTATTAGATTACGTTGGAACATTGAACGGATCCACGCCCTTCTGTGATGCCGAAGGGGCCGGTCCCCATGTCGCTGCTTCCGTTGTACGTGTTGGTGCTTTTTCGCGGACACTCAATGTCTGCCCTTTCCTCGCTCGTTTTCTTGCACCCTTGCAATTGTGCTGAGGTCCCTCTGGCGACAGATTACTTCGACGCTCTTTCCAGGGAGCGAGAGCGACGTGAGCGATGGTCGGTTCGTTTCGAAACTGTTTTCTTTGTTCCACCATATCCTTTTCTCCACTTTCCTTTTCACCCTCACTGCTCGCCATACATCCAACAACATCTTCTCTTTCCAGCTCCCAGTATTTCGTATCCGTTGCGTATCGACGTAGCAACTTCTTCTTGGGAACCCCTGTCACCCGACCATAATAGTACATTATACTACAAGGGAGGGAAGAGCGCGGTTCCGACCTAGTGTGAGAGATCACCCGAGCGGAGCGAGGGCAGCACTCATACGAGGTGAAATCAAGCACACTCCCTCGCAGCATATGATACTTTTTTCCAACTTTGTTGGAATTACCACATGATTATCCGTGCAACAAGACGTGCATTTACTAGAGTAACGGATGTAAGCTAATGAGGATGGTAATTCGAACTTGTACATTAAAATGATTTGTCTGGATGGACCCAGAGTGTTCGATGCGGAAGCTCCCACTCGAGAGAAATGGAAGTAAGTTTCGGCGTTCCTAGAGAATCGCAACTTGGACTTTTACTGTTCCTTGAAGCTTCTCATGTCAGTTGAAGACGAAAGAGATTGCGAGAGAATTTACGGAGATCTCAATGAAATGTGGGGCTGACGCAAGCAAAACCGTCTAGTGCTGAACCTGAAGGAAGGTATACCAGTTTTCTCATGTTCCTCAGTGTGGCCGGCTCGTGGAAACCCGTCTTAATTTTTCTCTGGGTCTTACAAAGAAAAGTCTGGCGTCCATTTCCTCATCACAATATACATATCGAGCATTGATATTCTCTTTTGTCCCGATTTTTTTCACGAAGAGAGGGTTCTTACGAAATAACACATGCAATTATGAAAACGCCTAGGGAGGGTTGCCTTCCTTGCGAGACCAAATTTGTTGGGAAGTGTCACGCCTAGCCTGATAGTAGGGTAACGTCGCTTAATCCCGTCCCCGCCGTCATAGCGGAGCGGGCGAGTGAAGGTTATTTCTCTATGAAATTCACATGGAGGAAAGGGCTTCTCATATGACCGGAGGAGTGTCCAGGCAGATCTTGATCACAGAGAGAATTTAGGCACTTCGTCGCCGGTCTGGTCATTCCACTCCCGTGGTATACTTTGCAATGTGCAGGGGTGACGGGGACAAGGACATCCCCAACGACCGCGCATCTTCGCGTGTGTGTTGGCAGAGTAACGCGATACCTGGTGAAGCACCCGTACATCGCAGTGAAATAGCTGACTCCGCACCGGCGCCGAACCGCAGGCAACGCTGACGAGGAAATCCCTCGGGGTCCCCGGTAGATTCTCTCTTGGCTTAAGGATATAATATAAACTCGAACGTTAACTCTCACGTGAGCACGTAGGTATGGATATTATGTGCTCACGGACGAGACAAGGCTCGTTGACTGTCGAGAAGAATGGACGTGGGTGACGCAAATGAAACCCGGTGTGCATTATCTGCATGCCAACTTGATAAGGGTTGTATCTCGGTATGGTGCTCACGAGTGTGTTCACTTCTCATATACCTTCAACTCTTGGTGTATGCACTCGGTACGCGTAGTGAACCCGACAATTTTAGTAGAGTGTCTGCGGCTGACGCAACAGCAGAAAATCTGGTTAGTCCGTCCATTCCACAGCGCTGACCCGTTGGAAGCAGCGTGCCAGCTTCAGCTTTTCATTTTGGCTCGTATTCGCGACTCGTTAATATCGTACCGCATGTAGTTGGGTTGACGCGAGAGCCAAATTGTACAGATACATGAAAAATTGATGGAAAGAACTTCATACCGCAGACGTAGGGGTGGATATCCGCGTCGTTGTATATCGCGACGAGCGTATGTAATTGAGACGCGTCGGCAGTTAGTTGCTGCGGTTCTCCGTGAATTAATTAGAAGAAATGAATTATTCCGGTCGCGGGTTAGCCACTACGTGATCTTAAGCCGAGAGTAAATGAACCAGGGGGGCGAGGGAAGTGGAGCTGGCTGGGAAGATTCTCGTGAGACGCGGGACGGGGGATGCAACGAGAACGAAGCAGTGGAGCATGAGCATGGAGCGGGGGTGGCACAGGAGGAGAAAAAGGAGGCACTGCTAGCTCGTTAGGGCGGCTGTAAGTGGTAAAGCTCGTTAAGTTCTTGATCCTCGCTACTTAACACTCTTTAAAGCGCGAGGATATTGCGCGAAGCTATCGTATGCCACTCATACTCTCCTTCTCTCCTCACCGATGCCCCTTTCTCATTTACTTGAACCGTGGGTGCTGCGCTCGACGCAATCTCCGCGCCTAGATGACCAAAGATTCGCGGGGCTGCCTGCGAGACTCTATGGAACAGCAGCTTCTTCACTTCACGGAAGAGAAGCTAACTTTTTTCAGGATACGTAATTTTGCGGTAAAAAAATACTTCGCCGTTCCAAGCCTGAGATTCATACAGAGCCGGATGGTCTCATGAAAACTCAATAAAAGTTGCGTCGTACAATTTTATACAGGAATTTTGGAAGCGCGATGCGAGGTCGTGGAACATAGGTAACATAAACCGGAGAGCAAGGTATAAAACACTTTGCTACGAGGAAACTCGGTTTCCATGGAAGAACTGGGCTTCGAATTCTCCCTCTGGCAAAAACCACCAACCCAGGATTGATTCCAGTTATATTCGTGGAAATCGCTGGCTGCGAAGGGTCAAAAAAGTATTCCCAGGAACATTGAGCACGAGTGAGAGGTGAGTAGCAGCGAGTCAAACGAGTTTCGACAGCTGATAGCTCGATCTCTCTAGTTCAGAAAAAAATGTTGGAAACCCCGCTGGATTAACCGATGGATCTGTCGAGAGTGTCGACGAGACGCATAGTGAAGAAGAAGAATCAGCAGCGGAGAATGGCACCAATCAGCCCGACGAAGAAACTCCATGGCAAGTAACAACAGAACTACCACTGTCGAAGAACTGTCACATCTTCTTATGATTTAACTTCTAATTTAGTAGGTTTTTTTGCCTATTCACTTTCTTCATTTCTTTCGTCAACGCACCCCTCGACCGATATTTCGTACCTGAACGCATG
Organism: Adelognathus sp. PSUC_FEM 10030001; assembly: GCA_018812205.1. Lineage (NCBI taxonomy): Eukaryota > Metazoa > Arthropoda > Insecta > Hymenoptera > Ichneumonidae > Adelognathus > Adelognathus sp. PSUC_FEM 10030001. The sequence goes on along the minus strand of JABFVB010142987.1, from coordinate 3,925 downwards.
ACAGAATAAAAAATCCACACTTTTTGAGAAATTCAGGATCATCGAAATATGAACGGTTATATCGAGATGCAACTCCAATAGAAATCATGCAGCATGATTTCCAACTCTCGGAAGGATTCCCACCGAATTCTCTTCCGTGGCCGGATATTATTTACGAAAATTGAGAACTCTGAACTGCAAGTAGCTACGATAGTTGATAATTCAGTGAGCTGCATTGCATATATATTTAGACGAAGTACATAGATAATGACTGCAGGCGAACGGTAGATAAAAATTATAGAAATTCAAGTTTCACATCTACACTTCTTTATTCCTATCGCGATCCGCAGAATATCGTGATAGAGTGGCCATCGTCTATAACATTATCAGCCTACAATGATTGAACGGTTTCCACAGTATCCTTCAGCGATTACCAGGGAAAGACAAAGAAGAGCGGTATACCGTAGCGCTCCTGGGATCCCGCGTTCATCTGCCAGCACATTGCACAAACTCCCTCAACTTCGCAGCCTCTCACGGACGAAGCGGTAATACCCGTGCGACAGATCGATATTCTAGCCGGTAAGCCATCGCTAATACTTTCTCCTACAGGGTGAGAGAAGGATCAGCCACCCTATCCGGTGACTGAGAGGAGAGTCTACCGGAGGCTTTAACAACCGTGGCCAAGGATTGTCCAGAGAAAAGAACGAAGGTGGAGAAGGATAAGAACAAAAAGAAGAATTAAGAAGCGTAGCGGAGGAAAGTGAGATTCTCGAACTAGCATCTCATCCTCCGAAAAATACCACGCTCCACTTGGACATCAACGAAAATAACATAATTGCTCTTGTATAACAGTGTTAGTTCAGCAAGTTTCTTCTTCATTCCGATGCGGTGACCACTTATCACCTACGTGCAGCTTACCCGTCTGTAATCCGCTGGAAAAACGTTTCGAACAACCGGTCAAGAGTTTTCCCACCCTCCGTGTCCCGACACACGCGCGAACATTTGTAATCGCCTCTTTTTTTCTCCCGGGTACAACGCTGTTATACCGAGGAGGACAGGGAACATTTTGGTAAATAAATTGCCGAAACGCGGAATTCTGACGCAGCGTGTGGTTGGCTGGTTGGCAGAGAGAACGTTAACGCTGGAATGGGAATCTCCCTCGCGTCTTTGTTGTCTAGACGCGAGAGTCGCAGCGTAAAACAGAGGTTCGGGCTGCTAGAAGAGTAACAGAGATAAACAGACGCTTACACGAGAGGGTGCAAGCTTTTTGTTCCCTGGGAGTATGAGAGAGAAATAGTACATAGTATATCACAGAGGACAGAGGGAATTGTACCAGAGAGGCTTTCGTAGGTACGTATGTGTGTACATGCAACCCGAGGTGGACACAGAAGAGCGAAAAGGGAAGACGACGGAGAAGAAGAAGGGGCTTCCAACGATGATCTGGTATTTATGGGAGCACTCAGCGTCCGGTGATATACGGACCGAGACACGGCATGCGGTCCACGGGCCAGCGTAGCGGAGTCCAATAGCGGAATGGTGCGCAGTTACGGGTTCTACAAGTCAACTATTATTTTCACTTGTGCTTCGTCTGTCATCGTGTCAATTCTATGATTATACATTGTTATCCCGGCGGTTCATCCACGGAGGTTGCAAGAACAATTCACGAATACGCGTGGTTACTCTTACGATTTTCTATATTTCACAGATCTCCTTTTTCAGAGGGGGTTCGCATCATTGTGAGTAATGGCAGGTCTTGTATGTTTCCGGAAACATTGTTCCCGGTGCGAGAAACTTGTCATCTCCCAAGTCGAGCGTTATGTCATCGCCGTTAAGTATGATGTTCGATTACGAGTCCAGTTCGATACCCCGTGTGACGGGCAGGCGAGATAATTTTTATGTCATATGCTAAACGAGACGCAGTTTTATGGCACGTCGCGGCACTCGTATATCGCCGTCGACGCATCAACCCAGGCGCGAGAGCAAGGCGGGTAGAAGTGCATCGGAAACAGTGTGTGAGCCAGCGCGTGGGACACTGCTTGTGATGCCACATGATGCTGAAAGTGAGCTGTACATAAGACGACCGACACCCAACTCCGCGACATCCCTTCTTCATATATCCATTTGGTTGCAACGTATGCAAAAATTTTCTCCTCGCTTTATCGTCGTCGCATACGTTGTTCCCGGAAACTCACTGCTCAACGCGCAGTCACCATACGTTCGCGAGAGCTCTCCAACTTTTTTACTGCTAGGTCTCGTCGACGTCCACGCGACTCACCAAGCTATGCTTACATGCGTTCGACGCTCGGATTCACCTTCTCGTCTGGAACATCCTACGTTCGTGCGGTAATGTATGCTCAACTTTTTAGAGTCCAAGAGGAAAGTGCACGAGCGGTTTTCTTCCTTTTACTGCTCACTCTTCCCGGCAGTGTCTCCTGTTTACTTTTTTTTTCTTTCCATACGTACTCTTGCTCCATTCCCCTTATTCGCGTATGAGTGGATACTGAGATTTACGTATTTCTACGTCAACGTTTCGTTGACGCACGTTCAGCAGGAATATAGTTAGTGTTCTGGATGTCGATCGTTTCGAGGAAAGAAAGCTCGACGTTACCAACTTTGACGAGGGACCCGAGTGGAGAACACGGAAAAATACAATAGCGTAGGTTCCGAACAAGAAGATACACCCGACAAGCATAATGTATGAGTGAAGTACGAAATGGCACACGAAACAAGACGATCATCCTCGTTGCAAGACGCTCTGGTGTTTGTGATGCTGCTGTGTATCGAGAGCTCACCTACTTCTGGTGAACAGTTAGATGTGAACGTATATCTCCGTATGAGGGTGTGAGCAAGCACGGGAAAGACGCCGAGAGGGCAAAGTGTGCCATTTCGACGACGAGGTTATACACCGCAGTTTCTCTTAATACCTACTCTGCGAGAAACGTTATATAGCATCGGTATAACAGCGGCAGAAGCAACAGTATCAAGGAGAGAAGTACGTATACACAGCTGCACCATAAGAGAGTAGCGAGGGAACCGCGATGGGGGCACCGAGACGAACCCCGCGAGACACACGTCGTACGTACTGCCGTGTGGGTAGTAAGATAAATCAAAGGAAAATTCTCGTACTTCAACCGTCGTGGAATGTCGTTTATGCGCAAAATACGAGACGGGAAACGCTGGTACGCCTTCCTCGTGTGCTTCTGCGCGACCTATCTCTTCGAGCATTCTATACCATCTCGTTCCTTGTACTCTGTTACTCTCTACCATATATACACCGGTTATTTACGTACCCAATGCTCGTAAAGAGCATCACCACCACCGCCGTGAACCACGATGCAGTCGCTGTATTAGTTCTTGGGTGCGGGCTTCACCGCGTTCTTCGCTTACGAACGCGGTGGTCGTCTCCCGGGGGTCTCGTACGAATGTCGAACGATTTCGCCGCTCTCTCGCTCTCTCTCGCTCCGTGGTTCTATACACCCGCTTCGGCATTCACTCTCAAACGATATCAAACTCACCGCCGAAATTGTTCTAGTCTAGACCGAGAGCGTTATACGAGCGCCGGTTGTAAATTTCGACAAAACCTAAATGGAAGATAGAGCGAATCGCGAGACTCGATTTCCGACGGATTCGCGCTGGACTCGGACGCTTGCGGGTTTTGAGACTCAGCAGGATTCAAACGATCCCGGCGCTTATTTGGCGTGATACCTATTCCATCGCCGGTGCAAATCGTTCACTACTGATTCAGTTTTTATGCTATCCGCTACTAGTGATTACGAAAATATTATACAATTGTTTATTTCTGTGCATAAAGTAATTGTATCGTGCTGGATCAGATTGTGGACTATACGGATTATCCAATATTAATGAGTTAATTCTTGGCATAAAGTAAGTAATTCACTTCAGATCGTAGTGAATAATTCTTAACTTAAAATCGACAGCACAGGTT
>JABFVB010141878.1:0-14846 GCA_018812205.1 Adelognathus sp. PSUC_FEM 10030001 | reverse complement strand
ATTCGGTCGTTTGTGTGTTTCAGTGGTCTGATGGAGTTCCGTAAAAAAAATCAAGAGGCGTTTATGAAGAAGTACGGTTTGAAATTGGGTTTCATGAGCGCATTCATCGCGGCAAGTGCTTACGCCCTCAAGGATCAACCCGTCGTTAACGCTGTAATCGACGGTGGCGAAATAGTTTACAGAGATTACGTCGACGTGAGCGTCGCCGTCGCGACACCCAAAGGTCTCGTAGTTCCTGTTCTGCGCAGCATCGAGAACAAGAATTTCGCCGAAATCGAGATCGCCCTCGCGGCCATCGGTGACAAAGCGAGAAAAGGAAAGATTTCGGTCGAAGATATGGACGGTGGTACATTCACGATAAGCAACGGTGGAGTATTCGGATCGCTGATGGGAACACCCATTATCAATCCACCGCAGAGTGCTATTCTTGGTATGCACGGCACTTTCGAGAGACCCATCGCCGTCAAGGGACAGGTGAATGCTTCCGATTTATTTTGTAACCTTCATTCTCTCATCAATTTGCACTTGCACTCATGTAGCGTAATGTACTATTTGGAGTTGTGGAATTGCCACAATTGGACTCACAGAGAGAGACTCTATGTGGGAACCCAAAACTTCAGAGTTGTCAAAATTCTCGAAAATGGAAGGAGCTTTTTGAGCGAGAAAAAATAAAACCAGTAACATTGTGCGAAAATACCTTTGGCCTGAAAAAATGAGAAGAAATGGCGACGCCATAATTACTTGGCTCCTAAGCACACTAACGATATTGTCTTCCTATTGCTTTCAGGTGGTGATACGTCCAATGATGTACATCGCTCTGACCTACGATCACCGTCTGATCGACGGACGCGAGGCCGTGATGTTTCTGCGAAAGATCAAGGACGCCGTCGAAGATCCGAGAATCATTCTAGCTGGCTTGTAAACGAAAAAAACAAAAAAAAAACGAAACAGAAAGAAAGCGAAGATCAAGCGTCGCGCAAACATTCTAATCGAATCGCTTCGAATGCGCCTCTGCCTCCTTCCAGGACGATTGTACAGTACTCTGTGGTATATTCTGTTCGACGAGTTTCTCACGGAGACTCGGACCTCTTGTAATTTTTTTTTTCTTTTCTTTTTTTTGTCCATTTTCCTTTGACGCCTGTGTACGTCGAACACACGAACATTCACGATCGAGGACGGCATAAAAAAAAAAATCAGCGTATTCTCGATCGTGATTTACCGAGGATTTGGCAAATTTTTCCCGATTGTCGAGCGCGCGATATTAAAATGTGGCTTTCAGAAGGATTGTCGCGACAAGTATTCTTCGTCACGCAAACTTGGTTCATTCAAAACTTGGAACGTCCGCTGTGAGTCTCGATATCGCGTCATCGGTGTCGATGTGAAACGCGCTCGCGGTTATGCGGTCGAATTCGTCTCTCGTTCCGAAAAGTTGTAAATAAATGTGCGAAACTCATTACTCGTGTATGAAATTTGTGTGAACGAAAGAACCGCGGGGCAACGCAATTGGCAGACTTGACGAATCTTATTCGGGTGCAGCTACGGCCAGCTCCATCGAATCTTGGCCCCATCGACGATCGAATCATCCATAGACCAAGTCAAGCGAAATCATTAAATCCACCTCATTGAAATCGAATTTTACAATATATCGAGGATCTCCTGCCCTACGTCACCGGACCCAGACTAATATTAATGATTTATCCCTGCCGTTGGGGAAATGCCGAAAGGCCAAAATGTCTCAACGAGGAAGAAAAAAAAACGAAAAGATTCAACTCCACTGAAGTTGGTGCTTCGAGAGAAATATTCGTAGTACGTCATTAATCACAATAGTTATTATATTTATTTTATTCAAACGGACCTTGGAGGACTACTATAGGGACGTCATAGAAGTGCGCGAATGAATTCGTAGACCGAAACTGAGATTTGTCTATAGATGTATCGAGCAAAAAACGGGTAAATAAAATTACCTTAGTCATTAAATTACAATCACGATTTTTAGGTATTTGTAATTGTTTTCTTCATCGTTTTATCACATTGTTTCAATTCGCAATGCACATAATTAAAGTGACATCGACGGTGCCACAGTTTGAAAAGGATTGTTATTTTTGCGTTGACCTTAATCCACATCTCAGTGGTTCGCCACATACGCTGTCGTCATTGGTCCCCGCACGCGTAATGAATGTCGGTCGCGTTCTCCGATACCGACTGAGGACGCGCTCGTCCGAGTGCCGACGTGGTAGGTGTTTTTTTCTCTTCCTAATTTTGAGGTCATTTGAAACATGGTCGGTTCGGTAACAAATCGGTTCTTCGAAATAACACAATTGCGTTTACATTTACATTTATTCACGATGGTTGTTATAACACTAATGCTACCAATATATATGTTTACGAAACATAACGAGCGATCAACACACGCAATGGACTTGATTCAATCGTAACGCCAGTCTCGGAACACGTCTCAACAATCAATAATCATCGTCGCACCGCGACGTGTCGTGCAGATCTTTCTCTATATACTCGCTGCATTTTATTTGCCACCCATTCGATTGTATCGAGCGGTGCAGATTCAATTTTGTAACATTTAAATGCTTTAACATCGATAACACCTATACATTCATCGTATACGTTCCGCCTTCGGCTTCCTTTTCATTTTTGTTTTTTTATCATTGTGTGTTTCTTTCTTTGAAATTCAAACGCAACAGTTCACCTTCACAAAGGAATATCGCATCATTTTTTGTACTTACAACTAAACATGATACATCATTAACAAAGCATGTTGCAAATTCAAATAAGATTCGTGATGAGCACAACAAATGAAGAAATTACAATGGTGGATCACTTGTGGTTTCAATTACGTGTCGATTGAGTCTGTTATCAATTGAAAGAAAAAAATCTCCGTCATGACTGAAACAAGAACATACCTACGTGCAATTATCGAAGAAAAAGTCGACTATGCCGAGGTTGCGCTAAACAGTCATTTCAAAGGACTCGCAGTCGTAGAATTCCTGACAAAACTTGTGCCGAATAAAAGTCAAGTTAAGAATTCCATTCTGCGGTACCATTGACGGTTGATAACAGCCACCCGGTATGGTTTGCTAATGCAAGTATTCAAAAATGTCGGAAAAAAACCTTCCACAACTGAAAAAGGATTGAAAACTCATCGATGTCGAGAGAAGGAGGTATAATTATTCCAGAAATTTTTTGACGCTTTTACCCATAATATCCGATATCTGTGGTACGCATGTTTCCCGTCTTAATGATACAGCGACAAATATTTGATCCCGTCTGGTCGGTTCTAAACTGTCGTATTTCGAGAAATTATTATTTTCGAGGTTTCATTGCTCCGAGTTCACCTTTTTTTCTCTGTACTCAGGGTAAAAGTGGCGCGACCTTGATTTAGACTGCAAGTAAATGAACCCTTCACCACACATTTCGGAGGTGTGGAAAAAAAGTACCAGAAGAAAGGAAGATCTCTGATGATGCGTGTCCAGTTTTTCAAATTTTCATCAACACCGACCCTCATTTAATTTTTCATGATGGAGACCAGTTAACTAACGATTCTCCAGTTATAGATATCTTGCCATCGATTTTGTTGATAATGTTTCAAGTAACCGGTTCTTGCATGTTGCAAGTCCATCTCTCGAAATAGCGATCGAGACTCTTTTAAAATCAAAGGTTCGAGCAAAAAAATCCGACGCCACGAAAAAATAGTGTTGTGGAAAAAACGAATTATTGTCAAAAATATTTGACGACGGTGTTAATAATACTCGTTCAGTTACAATTCCGCCACGATAATTTTTCTTCCGCGAGTGTTATCGGATGTCGACCTATCGAGTGAATTTCAACAATGAGTCAAATTACGTTAAAATCGTCCAAATACTACGGACTGGGGAAAAAAGTTGACGAAAATATACGACGCAGACATTTTTTGTTGACTCAGTTTCGTATCCTTTAACGAATCGTATTTATTTTTGTACGATATATTTCTCATTGGGAATTCATTGATATTGAACGTCTTTGATGCTCGATATGGAAATTCTCGTGCCAATTTTACCGGGCTCCGTTGACCGGGCCTGTGTAATTAACGTTTCGAGACAACGGAGCAATATTGTTAATGAGACGCTTCTATCATTTGTAAGCTCATGATGCCCGAGTTGATTCTCGAATCCTCGTGTACGTATTTGTTTTCGTATATTTTTTCATTTGCCTTCCAACAACGGCAATTCACACATCGCATTATCGTTTATTGTACATGATAATCTTTTTTTTGTTTCGTCGGTCTTCGTGACTCGTGTTGTACCACCATTCATTCGGATGGTACCCTCGGGGTCGCGGAAACGGCCGAAATATATTAGGTACGCGTAGATATGCACCGGTTAAGCTTCGACCCATCAAGTTCGCATCGCCTCGCTCTATTCGTCAGCGCCTATCGAGAACTTTACCCCGATAACCCTCTGATGTCGAGAACGCAATTCTCATTTTCCCAGCTATGTCTCAATTTAGAACTCGGTCTGGGGCCGCTTTGCTAACCACTCGACGATCGCTGGAATCTCGTGAACACGCTCCTTCAAGCCACGAAGAGCTGGATAACTGTCGAGTGGTGCCGTGCCGAATATCTGCTCGAAATTCTCCAGCGCAACTGCGAACACAAAGTCTGCCCACGTCGTCTGAAATGGAGACAAAAAAATGCAACGATCAGTGTATGTCTATTCACACGCGACACGTCTCGAGTAATAATAAATCCGAATTTATTCAAAGGAATCAACAACATAAAATAGATAATCGAGATCAACCTTCATTTTTTTCATTTTCTCAACGGTATACGCATTTTCACTACATATATAAAACTATTAACTGAATGGATATCCACTTTCAGGTATGCCGTTTTACAGAATTTATTGGTTTATTCTCTCGTCCTGGAGTTTATTGAGGGTGAGTTTTGAATCAACATTTACTTAAAAGTTTCTGATATCGCAATATTTGATCCAAGTATTCAGTGCGTAATTACTAACGGACACATCAGTATCATTTTGTTTTTTCATTTATTCAAGGTCGCGTCAACACTCTGATCATTGGCGACCCGTCAGTATCATTGGACGTGATGAATATTCATATATAATCTTGTTGAAATGGTACTTACGCTGGAACCGACCGCGTATCCGCCGTTCTCCTTTATAGTCTGTTCGAATTTATTCAGATAGAATGGTATCGTCTCCTTGAGAAGCTTGACCTTCCGTTCTTCTTTTTTAAATAGATCCTCCTCCGTCCTGAATTGGAATAGAACTGCGAGATTGTGAATATCACAGTGAATCGTTGAGCAGGGAGTCGATACAGCAACGATATATAACCGTTTGTAACTTATTACTTAATCTTTGAGTTTCCAATATTCCAACTGCCACGTATCACAGCCATTCGCTCGAGGGTTGCAAATTTAACGAGCTCATTCTCATTTACCTAGTTTAAGATCGCCGACTGTGTCAACGAGAGCGTCGCAGAGCATCGATTCCCACTCGTTCTGTCCTGCTAGGCCGTGCTCTCGCGCCAGGTATCTCGCAAACGCGTTGCTCTGCCCTATCGCCTTCCCGTCGATTTCCAGAACGGGTAACATTCCGTACGGCATCGCTTCACGAAGGCACAAAGGAAACACACACATAATGAGCTAGCGAGATACCAAAGGACGTTCGCAACTTTACTCGGAAAATAAATGCACTTCTTCCTCCAACTATATTGTAACATTCGTATGAAAATATTTCAAACATTCCTGAGACCTTTGAAGAGCGAACATCATCCATCTTTTCCAGTCGAGAACAACGTAATTTTATTGGGGAATATATATTGTTCGCGTGGAATGTCTCTCGTAAATGCGCGAGAGTCTTCTGTAAAATATTGGCATGTGCACGCCGAATTATAATTGGCTTGCGGGTATGCAATATGATGGACAGAGCACTCTCGAAGAAATGCATTCCATTGTATGGCTCCTCTCGCAAAACGGAAGAGCGTATTTTTGTGCAGACAAAAAAAGCCATCCTATATGTATTTTCCAAATGTTCCGCCGCGAGAGATCTTTGAAAGTATGTGAAAGAGAAAAAAAATCTAAAAAGACGTTCAACGTGATACACTCTGTACCACTCGATAGCTCAGAAAGCTGGGAAACTTTGTGAATATAGGCAACCTATAGGATTTTGTGGCTTAATGTGCGTATACTCTGCAGCTGGTTGACTTACTTTTCTTGAGCTCGGGCCAACGCTCTATGGGGATCCTTTCGTCTACGTAATCTATACCGGCATGAGCAAATATATAACGAATGTGCTCCGCCCGACCCCGAGCATTGAAGTAGATGAGTTTGTAGTGCGGCTTCTCCTCCGCCATCCTCCGACGCTACTACGACACTCTGCAACTGATACAAAAATAATTGCTCATCGTTAATATCTTAATCTTACAATAAATTCCGGTTCTTCCACGTCGCATCAACTTATTAACGTTAACGCTATTAAGCATCAACGGTATCAAGGTAGTCGATCTCAACCAAAAGTTTCATACAATATGCATATTTGAATGCTTGATGATGCGTTCGATTTACAGTAAATGAATTAATAAACCACACAATAGTGACTCGGTTCCAATAGATAGTACCATCAATATTATTCACAGTCGTGAAATTTATTCCATCAAGTGTTTTTATCTCTCCCATTGCGAGTGAACTTTCGGCTGGGACTGTCCTCGCTATGTCCCAGTACGTCGTTGCGTGTTCCCCCTCCATGCGATTGGTTCGATTGGTCCGGTTTTTCCACCCTCAGGGACATTACCTACTTGTAACGTTATCATACATTACACATAATCTCCATGTCGCATTGCCGTGAAATCAAGTTCTCCCACGGTCATCCGAAAACTTTCTTTATACGCTTCTTCTCTCGTGTGACTTGACTTTCGTCGTTTTTCGCGACGAGACGAGTAATATGTGAGCAGTTGACGGAAAATAATATACGCCTTCCTTGTTTAAGTAAATTTCGTAATCTAAACTTGGCAACGAAACAGTTCAGTCACATTGGGCGTACGTAAAACCTTACTTACTGAAAAGTCGAGAAAAAGCGTTGAGAAGTCAGATTGAGTCTGACCTTTGTGCGATTCCACCGTGATGCTAGCCCGACAGGTTCACGGTAGTTCATCCAAGTGGTATCTCGATGGACGCGCCGATTCTCCAAGTACGATAAGGCAAGCGGGTAACGCACCGCGAACACGCGAGCCAATCGTTACCCTCGAAATAACCACCGTTAATCCGTGTATACGGATCCACGTTGTGTATTCGTAACTCGACTGTAAACTTGGATGTAACAGTGGTACGTCGGAGATTGGCACGTTAATGAGAGCTTCTCCACCCATGGCCTAGTAAATTTCCAGGACAGCGTCTCGAAATAATTCAAGTCGCGGGTACATCATTCGTGCGGGGACGACACGGCGATGATGAGACGCAGTTGGAAAGCTCGTGACCAAGAGAAGGTGGCAGAGTTGGACAGAACGAACCGAGAAGTGAATATGAGACCTCGAGATACGATGTTGAGAAAAGCTGCGGGAAAAGTAGCGGATCCGTGAAACCGGGTCAAGATGGTAACCAAGTCACTTCCTACTCGACGACTCACGGTTGAGCAATTCTCTCTCGACAATGACTCCTTTAGCGAACGACCGCGGTCGGCCATAGGGGCGAAGGAAGGAAACAAAAATGCGACGGTGTGAAAGCTCGAGGGTGAGAAAGCAAGAACGCGAGTGTGAAGATCTATCGACGCCGAGGGATTCCTTCATATAACGTCGAGCGAATAGAATGGAACTGGCTTCGCTTCGAGGGCCACCTCACCTTCAGGACCAGTGGCGTCCTTCCCCTACTGTCACACAATACTTACTGCATACAATACTGTCATATTTTCCTTTTCTCTACGTGTATATTTTTCAACCTTATGTACGGCAAGATAATTTATCTTTGCCGACCATGTTCCCATATGTAGGCAAATATTGTTGCTCTCCTGTAGGTAACTACTCCTCCATCAACACCATTTTTCATCAGTTAACGATATTTTGTGTATGTTTAATCTACACTACACTGTATATATAATATGTACCCAACAGATCCTCTCTACAGCTCACGCAATTCACTCCTATACGGAAAAAGGCATTACACCAATAACAAACAGAATGCAGACTCTGACCTCAAAGTTTCCAATAGAAAAACTAGACCACCTGAAAGCATCATGTTTACAAGGATTACCGCCCATCACACTACATGTACAAATATGTACAACTTCCTGCACGCCCATTTTTGCAAAATAGATGAATAGATTTCTGGGCATTGTCGATCTGATGCTTACCTTTCGAGCATTATCTCAGAACAAGGTTACAGATGGCATTAGCTGGGAGATACTGGACCGGGTATTCTGGCTAAGTAGCGTGGCCAGAATTCTGTAGATTGGCATCAGACGACACCACGTCTCTCTATATATTACGCGCGGAGACAAAATTATATTGTGTTTTGGAATGTAAAAGCAGGAATTAAATTACATTTCTGCGGATGGACCGCGTGGAGAGCGTTCATTTCATAGGAAAAATGTCAAATCGATGGATCAGCGAGGTTCTGCAAGCCCCCCGTGGAATGAAAATCGATCGGTCGGTATCCATTCATCGCACGGACTATATAGTGAATGTTATACGTAGGCTATACATGCTGTAAGTATATTATGTATAACGACGACCATTACGTATATGCGAGTTATAAAAGATGAGGAGGAAGAAACGGGGTGAGCTACGGAGAGGGAAAATGAGTGTCTGTGTGAAACGTGTTAAAGGAGAACGGCCAAGTGGTCGGTTCAACTACCAACTCCGTTCAAAGAGGATCCGCGGTGGGGTGCTTGCAAAGGGAGCGAATAAGCACGAAATTGGAATCGATGGTGTCGAAGCGGAAGCCGTTCGTATTTACTCTCCAGCTTGTTGTAATAAAATACACTAGGCTGGAGGAAATACATGAAAGTCCACATCGTTTCGTGAACATTTTCTACCAGATTTATTTGGTTTCGGCTTTTTCGTAATGGGCTATACGTTTCACCATCAGTTGTATGCGAGCCGAAAAACATTTACGATACAAACTAGAATATACAATTACGGGTTGTAATGAGATGTAAGCTTCGTCGTGAAAAAATCTTTGGGAAATCGGTGAAAAACGGCTCGAAATGAAACTTTCATAACTCCAAGCAATATATACACCCATTAGCCAGTATCATATTTTTATCAATGCGGAATTGATCCATGAACGGACAATCCTTGTCAGATGCTCTACGGACCTTCAAGAGATGTTACAAACCTACGTGGTGGCTGCGACAGCAATAAATCGCGTTGAAATTTGGGCGGAAGAAGCAGATTGGTGAGCACAGCATCCATCGGTTACTCACCGGACGCTTAATTGTGTATTTCTAACCAGATCTGATCGATCAGATCTGATTATTTTTTCCCCGGGTTGGATGTGAGTGCGGTCTATTCAATGGATTTCCACGTTGTGCACGATGTTGTGGGCGTATGGTATTTTTGGAGCATGAAAAATTCGTGACAGTCTGCTCGTTGAAAATTTATGATTTTCCGCGGTGCGAGGTCAAATTGGGTGCGGTCTATCGAAAATAACGAAACCATCGGACCGGTGCGCGTGGCTGGTAGCGAATAAGCGAAAACCTATCTCAGGTAACGAGGGCGACTTTTCAACATTAAGGATAAATATTGGGGGTTACAGCGTGCGGAGGGTAAACTTGATGAATATGCCGAAAATGGGGGTGACTGAACTGACGAACAAAGCGGTTTCGGCAGTTGGCAACTGTACGCCGACGTAAAATCAATAGCTTTTACCAAGAAACACATTAATTCGAAGATGGCGCGAGGCATTTCAGTTTCACGCCTATGTTTCACGCCTATGGGCAGATGAAGATACGTTCATAGTGCTCGATTCCATATAGTTCCCCCAATAAAAATCATTTTTGCGCTAAGCCCATGTGCTTTAATCAAGGATAATTTCCTTTCAGTGTGTTTGAGGGAAAAAGCGCTCATTCGTCGAAAATCTTTTTTTGCGAAACCATACCTCACCCACCTTCTCATCTGCTTCATCTTGAATATTGGACTTTCTACCCTTCTTCATTCGTGTTGATGCTTCGCCCCACGTTTTCGTACTCTCTGTTTAAGACTTTTTCCGATCTTTGCTCTGAAAGCCTCGTACCTACTTTGGCGGAGACTCATCAATTATACCTACGGTGGCCTTGGCGGAATTCGGATCCAAGTCCCCACCGCAGTGGTCTCTTGGAGGACCTTATAATCGTCGACATACATTGTATACGCGACACTGAGATAAGAAAACTTCTAGTACCCATCCCATCCCAAGCTGATTAGATTTCATTTGAAGAATGAAGAAAATGATACTTTTTCTCAGAATATCTACGACCAAGACACCCTTAAAAAAGCTGCGAATTATTTTTGAACATAGCCCGGCGTTGTTTCATCTTGCACGTTTTTGCCACCTCATAGAGGATGCTTTGTATTCTACTTTTCGAGATATTGACCTCAAAACTCGAACAAACACGATTCAAACGAAAGGTCCCTCTGTGCGACCTCTATACTCGTGTCATATTTGCATTTTTGTATTATGTTGTGTCACCAGCCAATGCGGACGAACTTTCTATACTTGTAAACTCATTATTCGAATGTACTGTAAAATAGTGGACATCAGCCTGCCTTTCCCTGTCGTCTTAACGTCATTTCCATTTCGCTTGTCCCGCAGATGACGCTTGCTCGTTGAGTTCGGATGAGAGAGGTACAGCATTAACCGCGATGGCGGAGAATCTCCGACAGCCAGTGCAATGGAACGAGGCGGAAAAGTAAATTTAATTTCAAACTCGTAGTGGCAACTTGAATGTTTTCGCTCCTTCATTTACTCTCCAAAGAACAGCTCAGTGCTCGGAGTCACTCAACGCCCTTGTCCAGTATTTCAATGGAACGTTAACGGCACGGCCTTCATTATTAGATGAGTTGGTCCGTCACGATACGACCTCGCTAATGCACACGATCGACCTCTACCGATTCTTCGTATTTTAGACATTGCACGGAGCCCATGAATATTTTTATATTTGGTAGGTTCTAACCGGTTCTGATCAGACGAATCAGACGAAAACGTTTTCTGGGGGAGAAAAAAGCTAACAAAATGTAATTCCCTCGGCCTCACCCTATCAGGCGTGGGACGAAAAAATTTGAATTGGGAAAGAAAACTATACATTCAAAAATGCACGATTCTTCCATTTTAACTTCCATAGATACAACTCGTAGGTGCGATTATTTACTTTGAAAATGAAAAGGGGTGCACATGAGTTGCATTTCGCTTCCTCATTGTTCAAGGAGATTGCACGAAGGATACCGTTGCCCAATCGTTGGCTTCCTCGTAGGATCTCTCTAGATGATACATGGAAACGAACTTGTAAAGTGTCCATCCGTTTATAGTCACGCGTAGAAAGTCTTGTAGAAAATGGGTATGTAGTATTAATCCTATGAATTTAAATTGCTCCGAAATCGAAACTCTTTGATCGATCTTTTCCTCACCTCTGCTTCACATTTGCGAGCTATGTACATTACAGTCGGCCGAGAACGAGTAACTCAATTCTCAAGATACCCTTTCATCGTGACCTCCGCAGATCAAAGATTCGAGAGTGTCGTTGTGATTTCCATATCAATTCGTTCCATTTCGCCCTCGCCGGCGACGCCTACTCGACTTTCTTTCCATCACCCACCTTTATAAACGCTCTTCTCCACCGTTATTGGATATATGTATTTTAGCACCGGCGGGCGTTGTCAAAGCCGATGCCGTGACCTTGCGAAATTTTAACGAAGCAACAAAAAAAGATCACGACGGAATTCCAGTCCACTCTAGAGCGGCCTCAGCTACATTTCTTCTTCTTTCAACCACTTCTCCCATTTGACTCTCGAGCCACCCTCTTGCACGTGCAACCAGCATACACTGAATCTGCCACAATGTCACGCGCATATTCATACAAATTGGTTACAAAAGTCACGAGAAGGAAATACTGTTTCGCACGCACGCACGCGTGTGTGTGTGTGTGTATCTGACTCGACGGATTCAAACTCTGATATCTTGGAATAGACTCGAGTTGTTGCGCTGAAATTTTATCGAAACATAGAGGAGCCAATACTCATTATTCACATCGAATTTCGTTGAAAAATTCCATCTCCGGTGGTTGATGAAAAGCGATGAATGGGTGTGATTCACGAAACGGTATCCGATGATCTACTCCTAGCTTCTCGGAAAATTGACTGAAATTTGTTATCACCCTACCGTTTTCCTTGATAATGTAATGAAGAAAATGCACTAGATGTTAATTCCAAGTTACACCGTATTGCTTCCCAAATATTTGTAATAGAAATCACTTTCAGACGTTTTCACGGGGATTCGCGAAAAATTCCACTCATGACGTTATGGGTAGTTTTACCTATTTCACTGCCTGAGTAACAACTATATCCACGCAGCTATCTCTATTTGGTGTCGCCAGGGTTATTTAGGTCACGACTCGAACAAGTTCCGCGCATCACGTTTTAGTATTTTCCCACTTTCGATGTAACGGCCATTAAATTGTCTGAGATGTAATGAATTGATTATTTGATAAAAAGAATCAACACGAAATATCGGTAATCATCACATACACACACTCGTTCACACACTTTGGATATTGAGTTATAATTTGCCGGTGTTATTCGTTGCGATCACATCCGACGATCAATAAATATACTCCTGTAAATCTTGGCGCAGACAATGAATTGGCTCGCCGAGCCAAGGAAAAGAATGGTGCCTTGAAGAATTTCGATGTTAGATAACAGCAATCGTATATTGAAGATGCAATGACTTTTTTCGTACAACATTCCGTAAGTTTCCCCCGTGCAAGCACACCATAAAATAGTATGGAAGTTAGTGTACCGGTATGTGAAAGTCTCTATCTATAAACTGTTACATCGAATTGAAGCCATTTGTCTAACGTAAAATCCCCGTACGATACATCGAAAAAAGTTGAAAGCACTAGAATTTCCATGATTTTATCGAAACTTACAAGAAAAGTACTTCAATTTTAATAATCCTACGTTATTTTGACTGTGAAGGTACATTAAATTCACATCACAATTGAAATTGTGCATTGGATTCAATGTACCGTTTTATAGATGAAAACTTCCAATTCGATACGTGGAATTAAATTTTCTTTTCAACAGTGTATTCATGTATAGTTTCATTTTAATTCAATGGCAGCGGTATACAACCCGTATCCCTAAGCACTCACAATTCTGAATGGCCAGAAAAATGATATGTATCGATAATAGCAAAACTATAATGTGAGTTCCGTTTTTTCATGTCTTCGCCTTATTTAGTAATTGTGAAAACAATTAAGCTTTGAGAGAAAGCAATTCTTTGAAATTTTTCCAATAGGTCTAGAAAGTTATACAATATATTGAATGGTATCGACGTGTAATAACGAATGGGACCCTATAATTCTCGTGGGTCGAACAAACGAGACTACCTCCGTCGATCCGATGAACAACATGATGCGGCGCGTTAGAACTGCGATACATTAGCGCTCTACCTCGAATTGAAAAACTCATAATCACGAACTGTGAGAACTCACCGACTTATCGACGCAAGTCCGGAGTTGGATAAACACTCGAGCGAAGCTCGGGATGAACTGAAACGCTGAACTCGTATGAACTGATCCGTAAGCGTTCGCTCGTGTGGGTTTCTTCGGCTCCACTTGGGCTCTGTATGTCTCTGTCTATCCATCGCATTTCGACCCACCTCCGGCGTTAAAACGTCCCGCGCAACCTCACAAAATTTATGACGTACCAGCACGAGCGGGTGGCCAAGCGCCACCCGCGGCAACCCCATCGGTGGCGACTAGGGCGCCCGCGGTATCAACCCTCGGCACCGTCGCCGAAACCGAAAGCTCGGTGCGCGCGTCGTTCTCTCTACTGTCGTTCCCTTCCATCCCCGCCGGATGTTCTCGCACGAGATGAAAATCCTCGTATAATTCTACCCGAGCGTGCTGTATCCGTCCACGGAACGAGCATATAGCTGTTGAATAATCGTTCTCGTCGGGTCCCGACGGAACGTCGCGTTGATGATAATGAGAGGCACGACGGAGCGAGAACATGGCCAATTTCTTTCTTCATTTGACTTTTTCCAATAGTCGCGGACTATGACACTACCGAATAATGGTCTGGCCATTACCGACGATCACTACTGCGCCGCGCGTCCGTCTTTTCTTGAGCACGCCAATTCTCAATCTCCAGCGTGTGTTTCGTGCTCTGCTTTGGCAGAATCGAATATTGGGGTTACGAAGTCGAACATGGCGCGGAAACTCGTCTCAAGCACGCCGATGCACTCGGTCGGTATCCAGTGATGATGACAATCAAAGACAAGGTTTCACCGATGATTCAAAGGCTTCTACAAAGATGACGAAGAGAGACTTCGTTTGACAAAACCTATGCTCGAGGAAGAGCCATACGAAGACTACTTTTGCGACAATGGAATTCTCATGAAACGATTCGGCGGAAAGAATGTCATCGTGCTACCTACAAGCATGCAATGAAAATGACCATTTTGGTGTCAAGAAAATGCTCGGGGGTATCAAATCGGAGTACCATATTCCAGAATTGACCGAGAAGCTAGAAAAGTACGTGAGCTGTTGTGTACCATGTATCCTTGCCGAAGGAAAACGCGGACAGAAAGAAGGTACACTCATGTCTATACCAAAGGGAGATGTTTCACTAACAACTTGTTAACC
>JABFVB010140768.1:0-14925 GCA_018812205.1 Adelognathus sp. PSUC_FEM 10030001 | reverse complement strand
GAATTTTTATTTGTCCCAAAGGAAAAAATCTGAAATTCAAATAAATGTATTATTTGCGCGGAGCGCTCTCTACTGCTACAAATAAAATGTTTGTTTGAAATAATCAAATCATATAATTGGCAACGAGATTTCAAATAGACCCCCATTACAGCAAAATTGATTGTTTGTTCGGTCCTACGAAGATGCGCGCATCGCCGGCAATCAAATCGCAAAGACAGTGATAACTGATAAGTCAGTGACGGATTCGCGAATGCAAGTTTCCTTGCATCGAGACTTTCGAACGTATTGATACGTATAATGATTTACCGAGACTCGGATTGGTTTCGGTGATTTTACTCGAGCTCGATGTAGTTTGATGACGCCCCTCTACGTTCGAAAAGTTTCATATTTTCATTTTGTTACAGTTGAATTATAAATAATTTATTTGCACCTAATAAATTTTATTTGATTCAAATGGACTTTTTTGTGGGTGTGGTACGCTACCGATTTATCACATTACAAAAGGTCAAAGAGGGTTGATCTGTGAACCTCCCTCGATGATGCACGGGGAACGATTGATTCGGATAAGGCTCATGATGTTCATACCAACTTGAATTTCAAATAATCCTAGCAGGTTATCCAAAATCTCGAATACTATGACAAGATGAGGCTTATAGCACTGCTGAATCAATTAATAAGTCGAAATATTTATTGACATTCGGTTACATAACCCTTATCTCAATGACTCCATCTAACCGTCGATGTGGAAGATCGACATGATTCCACTTCAAAATCTCATCGCTTGAATCCGAGTCTTCCGCAGGCCTGTTAGCCCGGAACGACGGCAGACCGATGAGTATCTCAATCAGTCGATTAGTGGAAACGTCAGCTGGCTCGGTATTTCTCGTTCTCGATTGCTTGTTTCTCCTTGGGAATCGGAAGACCAATAGAATGGTTAACACTGTTCAAAGCGAGACGGTTGCCGAGAGAATGTGTGCAAGAGCGAGAGGAAGAGAGAGAGGAAGAGCCGGAGGCGTGTGATTGGGTTAGTTTTGGTTTGTTGGAATGAGAATCGAGGCTGAAAACCGAGTCGCGCAAACCAGGGCCACCCAGTAGCCATTCGGATAAACGACCGGCCGCTGTTGAGTGTTGGTGCAGCGCGGGCTCCCACCAGCCGCAGAGAGAAATAGATGTGAGCGTAAACACTCTAGTAGGGAGGGTGAGAGGAGCCGAGCGATACATTTGTGTTTTACACAGGTGTGGGTTAGTGTACCCGATATTCGTGGGTTGAGAGAGATGGATGAATACAGAGAAACGGTCTGGAAGGACCGAGCAGGTACCTAGGACGAAGGATGAGTCCGTGCGAGAGGAAGGAGAAGACAGAGGAGACGTGCTTTGCACCGCATAGTTGTGATAAAAAGTCTTTGGTCTCTGGTGACGGAACGAAGGGGCTCTCGGAAAAAAAAGTATCGGGGATCAGCAGCGAAGACCTCGGTATGAGACGCCCGGACGATGGATTTATTTGGTGATGCCCTGGAGCGTTGTCATCGATCATTCGCGTGAGGATCGATGATTCTTTCGCGGTTCACCCGAAAGGAGCGGACCGCTCGATTAGAGATGCCCCGCGAACCGCCGCTTTTTTCCGAGTATCGAGAACAGATGGGATGGAAGGGAAAGAGCACTTTCGCTACGAGAGCCACTTCGGTACCCTTCGCACCGCGCCCTCGATCGATTCACGCATGAGCGTGCAACTCATCCGGTAATCGTTGGGCGATTGAAAAGCAAATTCGGTGGTCACGCCAGTTCGATTGCGCTGTTGCAAGAGGTTGATGCGAATGTTTCGTTCGGACTCAATGACTTTTCGTGGCCTTCGTCAGATCGGCAGACTCACATCTCATCCGAGCACGTCATTGGGTAACAATGACAGCAATTCAAAAAATCTTCAACTCCACCGTTGCTGAAATGTCATCGTTAAATCTGACTTTGCAGCATCAACAGCCTTTATCATTGAACTAAGTACCCAGAGATCATATCATCGCCCGACTCCAAACTCGCGAAGATTAGAGGTCTCGTTCGGGAACGAGAATCTACTCGGATTGTAGCCACAATCGAACCGTACGTATACCCGTGTTCATTGGTGTGCATTATGCCTCTCCATTATGGCTATCGACTCTTCCTCCTTGTCAGAGTGTATCTTTTGCCGATGAGTCACAGTCTGTAAAAAAAAAGCGTCGTTTCCCGTTCGATTAAGGTAACTGAAACCAGTGAAACTCGTCTCAAGGGGGAATCCGCCGCCTCCTCCTCCTTCTTGCCTGAAACTGGTATTCAAGTCTGGAACGAAACTTGTCCAACCCACCCTCCGAGCGCCTCGCGGCAAAGTGGCTCTCGGCCGAGTCTCCCTTCTTCATACGGAGGGCTGCTCGGCGCTCTCTCGCCGCGTCGCTCCGAGGTCGCGCTCGAATCGATACGCCAGAGCGAATCGAGGGTGGCGCACAAGGGTAGATACGCTATGTATACATACACATACCACACGATATGTGTATACGTTGTTAACTATGTAGCACGTAGTAGGCGCGTGAAGCGAAAACCCGTGACCGGAAGCCGATCATTCTCGCGGTGGGCCAGAGCTCCGAGCAGAAACCAATCTCCATCATGAGGCCACGTCTCGTTCTCTAGAGGCTAGCTGCAACGCCTCACTGACAAAGGTGGAACGATAACCCTTCTTATCCGCATTGGCGAAACATAATGACATCCCTCCCTTGTTTCGCAAGGTTTTATAAAACTTTTACGACAGTACCACTCGACCGGAACGCCATGATCAAGACTGGTTTGGTACACCGAGGAGTCAGCCTCAAATCCACGTTAGGGTCCGTGACAGCGAGAGGCTAAACTGAATAAATTATTACAACCTCGTTGAGTTGGGGTGATACGGTCGGCGATGTACACTACGGAAGAGTCGAGTGCCGAGGGAGATGAGAAGTCCCTTTGGACCTTCGGTCCGTCCCTAAATGCCTCTCCTGAAAGGATGAGAAGACGGTGGATAGAAAGAGAAAAAGTGGAAAGAGTTGAAGCGGTGGAACGCTGGGAGAGCATTTCTCGCCGCCTGGTGCTTCGCAGTACAAAGATTCATATCTGACTGAGAGCCTCGCGAGCACGGTAAGAGAGAAAAAGGAGTGTACGCGGATAGAGCTCAAGCGAGAGGAGCCGCTACAAACGGGACCCGTAAGCCCCGAAGCGGGACGTGATCTCGACAATAGTTATCCCGGGCTCAATCCAGCGTGTGCTGTTTCTTCGAGCAGCCCAGAGCTTGCTTCGCGCCTTGGTGAAGCTGAGATACCGTGTCCTGAGCGGGAAAGGTATCGCCGTCACGACAAAACTTCGGCATCTTGCGCGCGGAGAGATGCTTAGCAGGCGCGATGCTAGTTCGTAGGCGGTCCTCGGGTTCTTCTCTCACCGCCTCACCGTTGATAGTGAAGGAGCGAAGAGCCGCTGAAGGAAAAAAGAAGCGGATAACTCTGAGCTGCGAGGATTGAGAGAGATGCAAGGAAGCCAGTAAGGTCTTTGCAAGAAGAAGAAGAAGAAGACGACGACGACGAGACCAGAACGAAGCGAGATGCTGAGCCGCACGAAGAGGTCCACAAGCGCGAGAAAATCCACCGGTGGTAGAGATGGGAGAAGAGAACGAGAGTACGGAGGAATGGAAAAACGCGACTGTGGAGTAGGCGTTAGGGAGGCCACCATGGAGAGTCGCTGTACACTTTCCGTCCTGCTCGGCAAAACCAGCGAAGAATTAAAGGGAGACGGAAGAGAAACGCCGGCAACAACGAATCGAGAGAGTTCGCCGGGTCGCAAGAAAGTGGGAGTAGGGACGGTGGAAAGAAAGAAGGACGAAGCGAGAGAGCAGAGGGTGGAGAAGCGAAAGCAGACCGGAGAGTTTACGATGGTGTGAGAGTTGCGCTTGTGCCTCGCAGTGGCATTGAGCGAGAGGTTTCGGATAGCTCAGAGCGTAGAAGTGAGATGCGAGCATTCGGCAGCAGGTCCCGTGCAGCAGTGACGGTGGTTCCCGGACCAGAGATGGGACACGGGGGATAGAGAGGGAAGGGAATCTCCGGAGATTCCACGCATGGAGTGCGGTGGAACGGGCGAGACCAGACCGCCAGGCTTGTTGGTTGCACGGAAGGCAGCTGCCAGCCGGCTTACCGCCGCTAACAGCACCCTCCATGCCGTACGCTACGCTCGTGTCGCTCCTCCGCTTCTACGTGCACGGTATTATACCGGAGGAGCATGAGGAAGACGAAGAAAGAGAGAGAAGGGAATAACGGAGAATCTGCGGAAGCTCCTGAAGTAGACGGACGGTGTTAAGAAGCTGTGAGAAACTGCGATCGGGCTTTATAGCGTAAAGATGTCGCGTTCGAGTTTCCGTTCAAAAGTTCGTTGGAGCATACTAAGAATCTCAACGTCATTAGTGTATGAGTGGTTTCATTACAGAAGGATTGAATATCAGTCATGACAAACTGTGTGCACGGCGTCTCATAGTGTTTGCATTAGGTGTGACAATGTAATAAAATATTTGGGATTCACCCTATCATCCAACCATCTATTCATTGGAAAGAACGAGTTCTGAAAAGAGGTCAATTTGTCGCATCACAGATCAATTGCAACACTCGCTGTCCTGATCGCTGTAGCATCTCCGGAGCGCTGCCGAGTCCAGGGTTCATTCGTGAGGATGCTACCGAAGTTCGCGAAAAAAAAAATTCTTCCTCCGCCGTTCCTGGACTGATTGCTGATGAATTTCATCTTTCAGCCCTCTCGGGTAAAAAAAAGGGTCAACGATAAACAACATTATCGAAACATGACTCTACTTCGAAGAACGACCCATAAATAGATGGAAAATTCGGATCTTCAAGCTCCAATTTGAGGGGTATTGTTGCCAATTCTTGAAAACCGGTGCAAACTTAAAAACCGTTTCTTCGTGCACGAAGTACTACCGGACATCTGAGGAAGTGCAATGTGGCTCGGGTCGCGTAAAAATCCACGAACAGTCTCTTAATATCTTGGAAAGAAGGAAGATAACCTGGGAGATAGATTCGACAGTTTTTGCACCATCAACAGTGAGTTCCAATGACCATGGCCATCAAGAATAGTCACCCGACGACCAACGAAAGGAGCCAACCTCTTCGTAGGAAACTTTCGGGGAAGACTCCTGGATCAGAGGGATGATGGTTTATCCGAGCAAGGCTCGAGGCACTTTGTTCCTGTCACATTGCCGGATGGGTAGTAGTCCGTCCAGAATTCTCGGCCACTCCGGAATCGCTGGAAGCCATCCAACGCCGCTCGGAGGGAACGGAGTTAGGCGGAATATCACTCGAGCCGCATCATCACCGATGAACGTGAGAGGTTCGAGGCTCCTGTGAATTCTCTGGATCGGAACATTACTCGTGGTAACAGTAAGGGACAACAACCAATGCCGTCGCTCTCTGGACCATCATTGGGTGTATGGTTACCGCATCTGTCACGAGTCTCTCAGAAATTCGACCGCACACTGTTTCCATCGGTATGGAACAGCGAATCGCGGCCCTAAGATGCTCTTGCGAGGAGGAAACCGCGGAGAACGTTCACCGAAGGAATCTGGAAAATTCGAGACACGCTGTAATCCACGGTCCTACGCTCTGCCCTGGATCGTTGAGAATCTGTGAGGCATGATGCGGAGCACAGTTGCGTCGAGTCAACGAGGCAAGTGGGTTGTATATTCCACCACTGAATTGTCAGAGTCACACGGAGACTTTCAACTTCTTTTCGGCAGAATATATTTCCGCTGTCACTGGTACGTTATTCATAATGGGCAGATTGATAAGCGCACGATACTCAAGCTTTTGAGTATAGTTTGTCGTTTAGTAATGATTTTGCGTAACAGGTCAGTCGGCAATCAAATAGGAGAGCTTACCGCCAGTTTTTTGTGACTGAGCTATGGGTAATTTGAGCGCGTGGAGCATAGTTTTCCGACACATCGGAGGGCAACGGATAATCAAACTTGTATCGTTTCATCAAGGAATTAAAATTCACCTCTCGAACGGTCGAAGACAGTGCGTCAACCCTATCGCGCGATTTCAATGACCAAACCGTTCGTAGCGTGAAAAATCGAAGCCTTTCAATAACACGATGGAGCCAGGTCGATGTATGAACCGTTCGTACAGTGACGTGACCATTGAAATGGAACCATACTCCTGAATCAAATCAGTACAACCCCAAAAGCACGTTTCGTTCGTCGAGGCCTTTAACGTGCTAAAGCGTCCAACGTTCATCGGGAATCGCGTTCACCTCTCGCGCTTCCATTCATTTTTCATCCATTCTCTCTCTCTCTCACACTGGTCGCTTCACGATCGGGATGAGTAGTGTATAGCTCGCAAAAAGGCTTCCATTGTGAGAGGACGGCTCGCGTTTCCAGCCCGACGCTCGTACATTCGCCAATTCGCCTATCCATTCGGTGGAGATACCAAAGCGAGAGGGAGACAGAGTGAACTCTGCTTGCTGACTCCGATGCCGTCGAAACGGAGCAAAAGCAGAAGGCGCGCGCTTGCAAGCAGATAGAGGAAATTGCTGGCTCCCTCTGCCTCGTACCTGGCCAATGAGAGAGAAAGAGGCAGACGCGAATCAGTGATCCGCAGTCAACACGAACACACTCCCTCAGCCCCTCTGGATTCTATCTTTGTCCTTCTGGATGGGCGGAAGACAGGGATGGAAACAGAACCGATAGAGAAAGCGGATGGGCGGCGTGGTGCCCAGTCCGTATGTTTCTCCGTCTGGTCTGCCTATCCGCCAGTATAGCCCCCGTGCTTACTCGGCGTGTCGGATTTCTGTTTGCTTTGCCGCGTCACGCATCGAGCCGCGCCCATTCGGATTTCGCGCGCTGGCATCTCTGTTCCATGTTTGCTTCGCGTGTTCTATATATCGTACACGCTATCGCGCATCGCCTCGTCTCGTATTCCACGCACGATAACGACAGAGACGGCCGAATCGAGCGAACGAACCCGAGGAACCAAGTGGGGCTAACGTGTCCCGGTCGAGTTGTTGGGACGTCCCGTATACCGCGCGAGAAGGGGGACGAACCGGTGAATTCGTGACGGGGGTGAAATACGTCCTATGCCACGGCTGGGTCACGACTTTTACCCTCGGAATTCTGCAATATTTTGGGACGATCCTTTTTTTTCATTGATGATTTACTCCGCGTTCAACGCTCCGCGACAATGGGGGAAAAAAACTCGTTGTTGGCATCGCTCACGATTTGTGGCGGAACCATAAACTACCCTCGACACTGTTACACACCTGATTGCGGCTTTGCTCCAATTGGTTTTAATGAACAAAGCTTCTTGAGGAAGCCAAATGTGTTAAACGTACTGTCACATAAACTGTGCGGTGTAGACTGTGATAAAAGGAAGAGAGGAAGCCTTATGAAGATGTAATTGTCAGCTTTGTACTCCGGGTTTTTCTTAGGAGATTTAAGAAGTGTCTCCAAAAGCGAACTTTAACTTTCAACATGATCACGTATGCGAAGTTTTTTTGAAGAATGTTCACGAGACCTGTGTGGATCTTCGAAAATGTTTGCACGTCACCATATCCTCCGGACATTAGTGATACTGATGAAACGTGAAGAGTTTTGAAGAGAGGTCAAATTCTCTCAACCTTTGACCACCTTAGCTGTAGGAGATGAGTCTTCAAACCCATTGAATGCCTTCACACAATGCTCCGAGTTGCTCACTACCCTCGGGGAAATGTAAACAACTATTGTAAATGTAAACAACGATATGTCTTAATTGACTTGTAGATTAACGGGAAACTCTCAATTGCCATCGGCGAAACACCCTCAGCAACGGTACATCTTGTCAGAAGTTTCCCAAGCGAAGGCTGTTCGGAATAGAATTGCAGGTCCAATCGAAGTGTCATTGAGTCTTCATAGACTAACCTCTGGAATCAAATCACTCTCAATCGTCTGAAGTGGTTCATGAACAATAATCAGAAGTATATAAACCGTAGATCCAGCGTATGATGTAGAGAAACGACAAGAAAGTCCCGTGGCGCCGTTGTGTTCGATCAATGAGAGGAAGCCCACCGACTCTACTGGTACAGTTGAATCATGGTACATCCCATGTACATACTTCTGTCGGCATCCTCTCGTGGGAAAAAGTCTACGAGATTCGATGCTCGTATTTCCGCTACCTCGTACGGCTCTCTACCAAAGATATAGGAACTTGCAGAATTCGGCATGAGGTCTGTTAGCTCTCACTCGTGACTCTCCATCCTCGAGATACTCGGAGAAAGACGACGTAGCTCCGCCTCCGCTGCGAAATTCCAGCCAAATATTTGGGCTTGCCCGCCGGAAGGATTCGCTGGTGAAGGGAGGAGAGAGCGCGCAAGATCGGCGATTCGTGGGGAGAAGAGGATGAAGGCTCGGCCCGTGTACGGGATACTCGACCCGTCGACCGCTACAGCATCAGTCGGAGCCGTGAGCAAGCGACGGGGGATCGATGTGGAAAGAGTTGAAGCGATGCGCTGTACCCCTGCCGCGGGT
The DNA here is from genome assembly GCA_018812205.1 of Adelognathus sp. PSUC_FEM 10030001. Classification (NCBI taxonomy): domain Eukaryota; kingdom Metazoa; phylum Arthropoda; class Insecta; order Hymenoptera; family Ichneumonidae; genus Adelognathus; species Adelognathus sp. PSUC_FEM 10030001. The sequence goes on along the minus strand of JABFVB010140768.1, from coordinate 6,380 downwards.
CCATTCTCCGCTCTCGTCGGCGTGCTGCTCCACTCGTCTCCTGTGTGGCGAGCCGAGTGATGGATCTTGACAGCTCCCGACTTGTTTTCCGTGAGGGAAAGAGCACCGCCATCGCCGATACTACCGGCTGTTGCTGCTACCGTTGTTGCTCTCCGAAGAGATTGATGGAAACACGGGAATCGGTGGTATGGGATATTGCTGTATCTGCGCTTACCCCCACGTATATATCCTTCAACACCTGATTTTTATGGCTGTTCGACGAAACTTAAGATGTTGGTAGCTCGATTGTTTCGACGACGGACCGTGTCTTTGCGAATATAAATGTGAGGATGGCCGAGACGTCGAGGAAATGAAAGAATCAGCTAGCATAAGATTGTATTAGTACTTAATTGATGCTATTGGATTTTTTTGAAGGTAGAGAAGATGTGATCTAGCAAAAGTAACAACTGAATGAACCGAGTGATTGGAGGATCAAATGAACGTGTTGGTCCGTTAGTTGAAATATATCACCGCATTCTTCTGTGAACATTTCAACAGATGATACCAAAAATCAAAAAGGATCCGATGCCGATGTAGATGATCATTTAGCAATTAGGAGATCTATGAGGCAAATTATTCTGGAACGATAGAGCTTATTCGTGCTCTCTCAGGATTGACGAAGTCATTGGAAGTTGACGGATGGAGGAAGAAAATTGAAACAGCGAGAACAGTGATCGTTGACGAAGACAACGACATTTCGTCGAGGTTATCGTTATCCGATAAAGAGATACCACGTCGTATCTGTCACGTCTCTTCCCCTTCAATCCACGGGTGTATATATGTATATATACGTCTCGGGAGTTATATCACGCCTCGCACTGCTCGGAATCGGTCGTGGGGTTGCTGGATGCCGAGAGTACGTCGTACGTCTCGAGCCGCCGTGACTACCGGAGATATCGGATTTCTACCGTCGAGAATCCGAATCATTGTCTGGAGGGATGAGACAGACTCCCGCCGATGCCGTGGAGCTTCCGGCCCCGTCAATCCTCCCTCGACAGCGGTAATAACGCCGATGGATTTCCCATGGCATCAAATGTTCTTGTCGAGTGTACAAGCTTTATACCCCGCTTGAATATACTACGATATTCGCAGTCTGGGAATTCTCGAAGAAGCATACGGAATTTCGACGACTCCAATTATCGGATGGGACGGAACAGGACTATTCATGGACGTATTTTCAGGTTTCGCCGAGCGAGAAATATATGGCGGTGACTATGTTAAAAGTTAATCACGAGTAATTGCGGATCATTTGGTAATATAAACTTCTTCAGAACAATGAGGTGAACTTGTGGAAATATGACACGACGCGGTCGGATGGACGAAAACGTACCGTTCCGCACACGTACGGGTTGTAACAACAGCGGAGTTGGTCGTATGTTGAACCCTATAGACACACAGTGACACAACACACAAACGTCAGCATGTGACAAAATTGGCTTGCTTCCTCGGTTCAATGAAAATGATAAAAAAATAAATATCAACAAAAACGAGAATCAACACATAACCTCACACACTTAAAGAACGGAGAGCACGGCCGATGTTAAACAGACACTCACACGAATACACACAAAAACGAAAACTTAAACTTCATTTCGGTATTTATGGTTTATTTCCACGAATTAACATCGCAGCTCAACGAAATAGTGTCTCTGACACACATAAGGTTATGATGAATCGATTTACCAAAAACTGTTAAGTAATTTTCAGTGGTTTCGACGTTCAGTGGCGCTTTCGAAACCGAGTGTACACTCGACATCACAACGAAACCCACAACACTCGACTTTTTGTCTGGTGAGCAGTCGGCAGTATGAAGAGGCGATAAGTATAAAATACTGAACAAGACCCGTATCATGGACTGAAATGTAGAAAACACAAATGAATATTACAGGAGGTCGTACATTGCCGAAGCTGCCAGACATACTCCACTCGGCCAAAGAGCGTCAACAAAAGATACATTGGTACATTAGGTACATACTTCAAGTACATACATACATTTAAGTAATGAGTACCTTGAAATTCGTTCACAAATCCGAACTGTTCAATGTGAATATGTTAGTCGATTTACCTTGATTTGAAAATTTACCCGAAATTTATTCGATTAAAAAATTCATTTTCCATTTCAAGAAAGTGTGCAAAGTAGAACCTTGCACATGGCTACCTCATAATTTCCCTCGTTTTACAAAGCTTCATCTGCGAGGAAGTATGTTCATCAATTTTGGCATCTTCATACAACTCATCCTCTGTATACTCAATTTCAGCCCGAAATCTGTTTGTTTTTTTTATCAGCCTGTTTTTTTTTCCGCGGTTTTTTTTCCGTGATCCAAGGGTGCTCGAGATCGGTGGTTCATTAATGGCCACCTGAACCATTCTTGTGTAATGAAACAACCCTAGTGAGGTAATATGGAATGGTCAAATTGCCTCTATTACGACTAATCTAGAAGTTCTGCAGTTAAATTGGAGGAACCGTCTACTTTACTAATATAAGCAGCGGCATCGTCACGCCGGCAGATAGATTGATTCAACACTATGTCAATTCTCATTAGAATGAAAAATGTACGGATGACTGGTTAGCTCATTCAGTCTATCTCAAGGTCAATGCAAATTTCGCTGATATCCCTTTTCATCAATGGCCTGTACATTCCTGCGCTATTCGTAGGCCGTCTACATCAGCCAAACTGCAGACGATATCACCAAATATTCGAATAGAAACGAACAAGATGATTCAACGCGTAATCTCACGTTGACAAAAATCCCAAAAAAATGTCAAGTTCCAGAGCTTCGAGAAATATGATTCCGAGTACAAATTGTTCGAACTGAAGTGTAAATTAACTTGAAGTAGTTTACACATGCAAAAACATTCGAATCATGCACATTCGCAACTTTAACGCTTTTTCGATCTAGATCCAATGAACCCTTCAGAAAATCTACCAACTCCAAATCTACGGATGCCTTTTCGCTGCTCCGCGTCCCTCGTTTGTCCCTACAATTCCGAAAAGGGTAAAACGGATTTCGTTAAGTTCTCGTCCGTTCGTCTTTGTGACATCTCAATTAGACAAGCCTCACAAATGAGCTGAGTAGACACGAGCTCGAAGAATAACCATAATGCTCTATACAAATCCTCAAAATAATACGTGTAACCGAGACATTAATTTCCCTCTCTTCCGTCGGCACCGGCTCCGCATTTCATCTCCCTCTCGTGTTCGTGTAAAACATAGCAGCTGCGACTGCCAGGCACGGGCGCCTCTTCAATGGAGTACGCCTATCTCTCGTATCTATGTGTACGTGTATATGTATATACAACGGTATTATACCGAAGCGTCTATATATCGTTAGCAGCTCGTCGGCCGAGTTTGAATGTGGGAGTATGTCATTAACGTGACGCCTCGGCCCATAGTAGTCAGGCGCGGCCGCGTGAGGTGTAAGGCCATTGTGTTCACGTAGAAGCGTGTTTCATAGGCGCTTTGTATGTGCATCTATACCGTAAACCGCACTCACACACTGCCACACACAGTACACTCGTACCCTCCGGGGGATATGGAGAATGGTGTGTTCATGTGTGGGCACAGGCGCGACAGAGATAACCGATCCATAAGCTCCGGCACACAAGACCCGGGCCGAGGCCACCGCCGTTGCACGTGGGGGCAGTTGTGCCACGCTGTGGGGTTGCTTCGGGGTGGCGTACGCTCGTATGCGTGCCTCATTAACCAGACGCTTGCGTTGCGCAACGTTGAAACACCGATAGCGAACCGCGGTGCGGAAGATGTGCGACGAGGTGAACCATACCACGAGGGAGAGGACAAACACGCGGCCAGCACATACACCGAGAGACGAGCTCGCAGCGTTTTCCTCTGTTGCTCCGTCGCGTTTTGTTTTTTCCACCAATGCGAATGATCGCTGAGAGGAAAAAGACACGAAGCGAGTGAGACCGAAAGGCTGAGTTGCATCGTTGTCTGGTCGGGTTTGATCGGCACCCACAATTGGACTCTCTATGTATTCCTTTTCCATCCTCTCCCTGCGGCAACCACCCTCATTTTAATTTTAATCCTTAACCAACATGATGGAGTATCATTAACAATGCATACACATCGAATTTGTTAACAGTTTGACTCGAGTATAATTCGAGTATTCTCGTACAGGATGAATCACCACAATCACATATTGTTGGGAAGTCCGCACCTTCGCCTGAAAGTTAATTTCGGTAAATCGACGGGATTACTCTCGGTTTTAGTACCGAGGTGGTGAACGTATTAATTGACAAGTTGGAATGATTTTCATCAGTTCAATAATTGCTCATTCCGTACAAGGACGAACAGTGATAGTTGACCAAAGTTCTTCAGCCCAATGTTTATTTTTGTTTTCTCATAGAGGAAGGCTTTGTTTTTGTAAGAATTTGTTTATTTTTTGTCGAGATTTTCATGAAGAGGTGTTCAGAATGTCTAAAAAAATATGCAGCAAAAATGTCTGGATGTAAAAAATTTATCAGTCGTAGACTAACGTCACACGATGGATGAGTATGAATCGGGTCAGATCATAAAAAAGTTTAGTTACCGGACTTTTCGGCTAATTTTTTCCTTTCTCAGCTATTTGTTCATATCAATTAGGAATTATTATCATGCAAAATCAATATTTTCTGCACCTCCAATACGATTGATTTTTTTCAGATTTTTATTTAATCGAGACGTCCCGGCAATTCCCTTTCAAATCTTGTCGAGTCTATGCGATGTCAAACTGTGCGATCATACTACCTTGAGGGATATTATCACAGTCTGACGGGCTGAAAAATAGCTATTTCGCGCAATTTTTTTCTTCGATGCTCAAAGTACGTCAATCAATATGATTGTTTCATGTCACATCGAAGCACTCATGAAGAACAGAAAATAATTTTTTTCACGTTTTCTCAACGGTTTAAGAATTCAAACAGTGATGTTCCCTCAATATGCAAGGTAGACAGATATTGGTTCGCCCAGTTTCATGAATAATCGATTATCGTTGTAAATACCTTATACGTGCTGAAATACACTGTGTGACAGAAATTTTCGTCTCGGTATGATGCGAAGTAATCGATCTATGCCTTATCTTATTTTAATTTTGTTAAATCTTTGTCGCACATTTCTTTTGATTTTCAACGAAGCCGAGAGCTTATTAAGCAGAGTAGTATAATGCACCAGTTCAGATGACATTGTGACTGTGGTTCACCGTGGTTATTATATATACCGTACCCTATTATGAAATACAGTAATAGCATCGCATGCGATTCATCGTCATAGCGATCGAAATTGCATTCAGGTGTAAAATCAAAAGTCCACTTTGCCTGGAAATCATTGGAACAGAATCATAGATAGAACGAACAGCGACGGCATCATCTGTTTTCTCACCCAATCCGGTGTTTCGCTCTTGCTATACCGTTTGAGCCGGTTGTTTGAAACCCTCGCTGGGAATCAACACGCCAGTCCGTACGATTGTGGCTCGCTAAACGCCCGGAGCCACGATCCCCACGAGCAGCGGCCCGATGCTTATGTACCGGGTGACCCCGAGGTGATTCCGGCCAATACCCGTATCCGACACCCCGCAACTAACACACACCGAATTGTGTGGTTCGTCGGTGTGCCCGGATCATCGGCTACCCGACTATCCGAGCCCGATGCACAGATGGAAGGGGACGAAACCGATCGAACGCTACACCACACAGCCGATAGGAGCGAAGCGACGAGTCGTCGAGAGCGAGAAACGAGGAATTATCGATTGAAGGCCGTGGAGAAACATCGAGACGACAGTTTCACGATTGGTTTCGCAATGGCTCTTGCACCAACCGCTGTGATCGATTGAACATCATAGCCGATATGTCGTGGTCATAGAATTGATTGTTGATACTCGTCGGAACGTTTTTTGGCAGTATTTGTATGTTACTCAGTCACGACACGGTGTTTTGTCTACCGTTCAGATTGAAAAAGAAAAGCGCTCGGAGTACGATTGGAGTCGATAGTTTGTCGATTTTGTGCTCGCCTAACACGAAGTTTGTGTATATTCGCACTGGAAAAGTTCAATGAACGCTCACAATAGGAAATGTTCATGTATAACGTTGTTATTGCTAGGAATTGTTGAAGGATTGAGTGTCGTAACGAGGTGGCTGATCACTGTGAAATGGCAAACGATACTTCAAACTATGTCAACACGGAGAGAAGGATTTAGTAAACACTACCGAGATATCTAGGAGAAATTACTATAGCACTATACTACATACTATATGGTAGAAACTGCGAGATATCGAGGAATTTTCGCCATGCGTTCTAGCAAAAATTGCCATAATACATAGTAGAAATTCCTCGAAATCTCGAAGTTAG